>PVKW010003864.1:0-98110 GCA_004027895.1 Orientallactaga bullata | reverse complement strand
AAGGAAGGAAGGAAGGAAGGAAGGAAGGAAGGAAGGAAGGAAGGAAGGAAGGAAGGAAGATGCTAGTCGCAAACTGAAAGACCTGCATGCCCACCATCCCCCACCCGCACCATTCTCTGGGAGAGGAGCCACAGACCCCAAGAAGCAGTTAACAGAGATAATAGACATGTCCTGAGGGAACCCCAAGACGAGTCATTCTCAGACTCCTCCTCCGACAGCCGAGAGCAGCGACAGGGGATCAGGGATCAGGACCTCGTGAGGTTGTGGTGGCACTACCTGCAGTGTCCTGAGGGACCAGAACAAAAGGTCAGCTCCGATCAGCAGGCTCCATGGACTTCTGCAGAGCCTCCCACAGACAGCTCTGCAGAATCACCCCAGAGAGGGGCTGTAACCTGCAGCCCAGGCAAGTCAGGTGGAGGATGCCCAGCAGAAAAAAGTCTTCTCTCTGGAAGGACACACTTAATGTCTGCATTGCTTACAGCTCCCCCATACATATGGAATCGGATTTCCTTAAACCATGCGTGGTAGCTAATGAAGCCTTTAATCCCAGCACTTGGGAGACGGATGTAGGAGGAGGTATAATACAGGTTGGCCTGTGTAGAGTGAGACCCTACCTCCAAAACAAACAAAAAAGATAACGCCAGGAGGAGGAGGCAAGACCATACCTCCTCAACCAGGAAGAGACATTGCTGAGGGAATAATGGCTTCTATTTCATTACGTAGTTCATTTTTATTACCTTTTTTTTTTTTTCAAGAGACAGAGAGCTAGAGTTAGAGCAAGACTGGGGAGGGAGGAGAAAATTGGCACACCAGGGCCTCCAGCAACTGCAATTGAACTCCAGACATGTGCACCAACTTGTGCACATGTGCGACCTTGCATGCTTGGGTCACTTTGCGCATGTGGCTTACATGGGACCTGGAGAGTAGAACATGGGTCCTTAGGCTTCACAGGCAAGCACCTTAACCATTAAGCCATCTCTCCAGACCTATTATCTTTTAAACTTATTTATTTATTTACTTATTTGAGAGAGAGATGCAAATAGAGAAAGGGTGTGCCAGGGCCTCTAGCCACTACAAACAAACTCGAGAAGCTTGCACCACCTTGTGCATCTGGCTTTACGTGGGTACTGGGGAATTGAACCTGGGTCCTTTGGCTTTGCAGGCAAGTGCCTTAACCACTAAGCCATCTTTCCAGCCTTATTTTTATTATCTTAATCTCCACTTTTGTTAGCTTTCATTCATTTTGTTTGCATTTATACTTTTGTATAATACTTCTATACAGTTGCTATAACTTGTATCTTGCTGGAAAAGGCTTTTATGTCTCTCTGTAAACCTAACATCCAGTATGCTCACTCGTTCTTTCCCCCTCTTCCCCCTTTCCCATTCCCTCCTCACCTCATTACTTAAATAGAGATACCCTTATCCCTATTTTAAAAACAAACTAGGGGGCTGGAGAGATGGCTTAGGTAAGGCGCCTGCCTCCTAAGCCTAAGAACACTGGTTCCAATCTCCAGCAGTTCCAATCTCCAGCGGTTCCAATCTCCAGGTCCCACGTTTAGCCAGATGCAAAGTGACGCTAGGGCGCAATGCCGCACTTGACCACAAGGGGGCTCACACATCTGGATTTCGTTCACAGCAGCTGAGACACTGCTGGCGTGCCCATCTCTGTCTTCCTCTCCCTCTCCCTCCTCCTCCTCCTCCTCCTCCTCCTTCTTCTTCTTCTTCTTCTCTATCTGTCTCTCTCTGTCTCTATCCAAAAAAAATAATAAAAAATAAAAAATAAATTTAAAAAAAACTACATTTTCCCCAACCAGTACCCTAGTGTTGCTCTCTCTGAACTTGTATTGTTTGGGGGGAATCTACCAACAACTCACTAGGACATATCCCACCACTGGCACTGAGATTTTCCAATAGTACCTATGGCCCCTGGGGCCAGCATTATCTACCCATGCAGTGTACTTCTGTTCAAACTGTTTAATTATATTTTTAATTAACTAACACACAAATTAGTTTCCACATAACTTTCTCATACAATTTTGTTTTTAGTTAACCCTTCCTACCACATCCCCCT
Source organism: Orientallactaga bullata (assembly GCA_004027895.1). Lineage (NCBI taxonomy): Eukaryota > Metazoa > Chordata > Mammalia > Rodentia > Dipodidae > Orientallactaga > Orientallactaga bullata. The sequence goes on along the minus strand of PVKW010003864.1, from coordinate 96,039 downwards.
CTCTATCATCCCCCTACCCCATCCTTACTTAAATCTTTCCACCTCTAGTATTCTGCCCTTCTAATTTCAAATCACATGTGTTATAATATGTACTCCCTTAAGTCCTCCTCTATTCCCCCTCCCCAAGGTCCATGTCTACATGATTAGCCTCTACACTGATTCTCGCTCCAACTCACAAGTCTAAGATTTTGAAGTTAGGGTTCGCATATGAAAGACATGTGGTGTCTGCAGAAAATATTACCTCAGTAAAGTATTTTCCACTTTCACCTGCATTCCATCATTTCATTTTTCTTAATAGCCGAATAAAACTTTATTGTGTAAACTGATGAGTCAAGCCATCTTCCATCTTCCACCAAAATGAACCAAACCCTCATTATCCATTACTTGATGGGCATCCAGGCTGGCTCCATTTCCTAGCAACTGTGAATAGAGCATCAAGGAACATGACTGAGTTGGCATCTATGGAGTAGAATGTAGGCTCCTTGGCATAACAAGGATGGCATAACAAAGTCATATGGTCATTCCATTTTTTAGCTTTAAAAATTTTTTTATTGACAATTTCCACACATATACTTATTTTGATCATTTTTAATTTTTAGCTTCATTTCAATTTGGCTTTTCTTTAGGACTTTATCTGTTTATTGAATTCCATTTTCATCTCCTTGTTTGAATTCCTCATTTCATTTAGCTGTTTGTTGTGTTCTCTTGGGCTTCATCGAGGGTTTATTTGTGTCCTCTCTGAATTTCTTCAGGATTTAATTCATTCTCGTCTTCTTTGAATTCTTTGCACATGTTCATAATTATTCCTTTGGGTTCTTTGTCTAAAGTTTCCTCTAAGTATCACTATGGTGTTGGTAATTCTGGAGGGAGACATGTTGCCTTGGTTTTTCATGTCACCTTTTTAAAATATTTATATTTATTTATTTATTTATTTATTTAAGAGAGACACACAGAGAGATTAGGCATGCCTGAACCTCCTGCCACTACAAACAAACTCTAGATGCATGCACTACTTTGCATATATGGCTTTATTTGGTACCAAAGAATTAAACCCAGGCCATCAGGCTTTGCAAGCAAGCACCTTTAATCACTGAGACATCTCCCCAACCCTTCATGATACCTTTTTGATATTGAAACTTACCCATCCATCTGAAGATAGTGCCTTGGTCAGCTCTTTCTTGTGAAGTGAGTATTCTGAATGGTGCTTTAGCATTTCTTTCTCTTGTCTTGACTCTGTCCTGTGCTGCTTGGAGTTCAGACTTGGAGGTACTTGGTGCTGTCTTATGAACGGGGTAAGTGAGGTGGTCCCAGTTCAGCTGCAGCTGTGCCTAAACTCATGCACTGGATGGCAGCTCCAATGGTGGAACCATTAACTACTCAGGAAGAGCAAGGGAGAGGGCACCAGGAGCAAGCAGCTGTGCCCAAACTCAGGCATGAGTCATGGAGTCTCCAATGGCAGAAATGTCTGTGGCAGCTTCCTTACAGATTAGACTCACTCATGTATCTCCTGGCAGAATCATAATGCAAACACTCACGTCTTCCAGGAGCATCCCCTGTGCACAGCACACAGCCTAACACAAACAGGGCCAGGAAAGACTTAGCATACACAGTCACTGACAGGATGGCCACGATGACTGTGAGCTTGTGGGTCATGAGCCGGTTCTACTGTTTTCCTTCAGCTCCACTCACTACAACCACCAGCTATATCAAGCCATCTTCCACCTTCCAACCACCAAAATCTGTGGACAGTGTGGCCAATTTTTAATTAGATGTCCAAAATTATAGGCATCCATGGGGTCAATTTCTTTTTTAGATTTATTTTTCTTTCTTTCTTTCTTCACTTATGAGAGAGAAAGAATGGGTGCACCAGGACCTACAGCCACTGCAGACAAACTCCAGACACATGCACCCCCTTTTGCATCTGGATTTCATGGATCCTGGGGGATAGAACCCAGATCTTCTGGCTTTGCAGGCAAGCGCCTTAGCTGCTAAGCCATCTCTCCAGCTCAATGGAGTCAATTTCTATGTCTTACATATTTTATAACATTTCATATACTTTTCCTAATTTCAAATGCAACTTAGGCATAAAGTAAAAATTTATCAAACACAGGAAGACAATAGCAAAATGTCCCTGTTATAGTGCCTGTTATCAAATTTTAATATTAACTCTGCTAGGATATTTTTCCTATTCACAGCTATTCCTGATTTTTCTTTTACAAAAAAAAAAAAAAGGGTTTCTGGTACACACTGTTGTGCATATTGCTTTTTTATAGATTTTTATTTATTTATTTATTTATTTATTTACCTGAGAGAGAGAGAGAATAAGTATGCCAGGGTCTCCAGCCTCTGCAAATAAACTCCAGATGTATACACCACTTTGTGCATCTGACTTACATGGGTCCTGGGCAATCAAACCTGGGTCCTTTGGCTTTGCAGGCAAATGCCTTAACTGCTAAGCCATCTCTCCAGCTCCATATTGCTTTTTTGGAAAAAAAAAAAAAAAACCCTTAGCAATATAAGAATGAATTTTTCAGCGTTAGTATTCATTGTCTTCTTTAGAAGTGAATTTAGAGAAAGGCTTGTGTTTTATCACATGGTTTGGCCATCATTTATTTCATCAAATTCTCAACTGCAATAATTTTTGATTGCTTTTTTTGTTTGCTTTTTTATTTATTTGAGAGTGAGAGACAGTCAGAGAGAGAAAGAGGCAGATAGGTAGAGAGAGAATGGGTGTACCAGGGCCTCCAGCCACTGCAAATGAACTCCAGAAGCACATGCCACATTGTGCATCTGGCTCACATGGATCCTAGGGAATCCTTGAACCAGGCTCCTTAGGCTTCACAGGCAAGCGTTTAACCCCTAAGCCATTTCTTCAGGCCCTTTGATTGCTTTTTTTTTTTTTTTTTTTTTTTTTTTTTTTTTTTTTTTTTTGTTTTGAGGTAGGGTCTCACTCTAGCCCAGGCTGACCTGGAACTCATTCTATCCCCAGGCTGTCTTTGAAATCATGGTGGTCTTCCTACCTCAGCCATCCTAGTGCTAGGACTAAAAGTATGTGCCACCATGCTTGGCTCACTATAATAAATTCTATTGGAGGGAATTGAACCTTTGAGTTATTTCTGTTTGTCTGTTTGTTTTGCTTGACAGCCTTTTTATAAATTTGTAAGTGGACTTTATTAAGAGTCTTGATGTATGTCCAGAAATTCTGAACCAATTCACTCTTGCTAGGATATAAATATGGGTTTGTAACATTAAGATGTGTCACACTGCATTTATCATTAAAATCTGTACTTTTTAGTTGAGGGATTATTAAAATGTATTTTATGGCACACAGCCAACCATTTGACTATTTATGATAACTTGACCTTAGTTTTCACACTTAGAAGCAGACTGAATTAGTAATACCCACCTAATTTCCACCCATGTCAGGCTCCTCGTGTAGGCTTTAAATGCATCTCTTTAAACAAGGGCAAGGGTCAGCAGAGTGGCCCAGTTCCTGGCCTTTCAGGAAGCAGATTGATTCAGCAGATGTTTGTTGAGGTTTGTGGTGTCCCTGTCCATGTTTGAAGCAATACGGGACACCAAGGTGAACATATATCCATGATCCTTACTCTCCTGGATGCTTGAACTCCAGTGAGAGGAGCTGGCAATTAAAAATTCAACAATTAGGCTAGAGAGTTGGCTTAGCAGTGAAGGCGCTTGCCTGCGAAGCCTAAGAACTCATGTTTGAATCTCCAGGTCCCACATAAGCCAGATGCACAGTGATGCAAGCAACACAATGTCGTGCATGTGCTCAAGGGTGCACATGCATCTGGAGTTTGTTTGCAGCAGCTGAAGGCCCTGGCACACCCATTCTCTTTCTCTCTTTCTCTCTCTCTCTCATAAATAAAAGGAAAAAAATCAACAATTAAAATGGGCTGGAGAGATGGCTTAGCAGTTAAGGCACTTGCTTGTGAAGCCTAAGGACCCAGGTTCAATTCCCCAGGACCCATGTAAGCCAGACATACAAAGTGGCACATGTGTCTGGAATTTGTTTGCAGTGGCTAGAGGCCCTGGCATGCCCATTCTCCTCTCTCTCTCTCTCTCTCTCTCTCTCTCCTTCTCTTTCTCAAATAAATAAAATAGTTTAAGAAAAAGCTAAAAGGAAAAAGTCAACAATGCAGTACACTAAGGTGGTTTCAGCAGTGGCAAATAGAATGAAGAAGGAAGCCATGTGGTATCGTAGAGAATAGATCTGAAGAGTGTGGGCACACAAGTGAGACCTTTCTGGAAGAATACATTTGAGTTGAGCTGCAAATGTCAAGGGCTGTTAGGTCTGGGGAGGGTGTTTCCTCTGTGAGAAACAGAAGGGAAGTTGTACAAACTTGGTACATTTGAGAATCAGAAGAGTTCAAGGTGTTCTTACACATGGAAAGGATGATATACAATCAGATGAGAAAAAGAGGAAGGACCCAGAAATCTTGGGACTGAGAATCAGCTTATATGAATCAGGACCCTTCAAAAGTCTAAATCAAGGGCTGGGCATATGGCTTAGCAGTTAAGGCGCTTGTCTGCAAAGCCTAAGGGCCCATGTTTGACTCTCCAGGTGCCATGCACAGTGATGCAATCGTGCAAGGTAGCACATATGCACAAGGGGCACACATGTCTGGATTTCAATTGCAGTGGCTGAGGCCTTGGCATGCCAATTATCTTTCTCTCTCTCTCTTATTTAAAAAAAAAAAAAAAAGGCCAGTCTGTTGGGCTTGCCTCCAAAAAAAAAGTCTAAATCAAGTTGTGTTTGCAGTCCTGAGAGCTACATTTTTATGGTACCATTTGATGTAGTTCCTGGTCCAGTTAAGGCTCTCAACCGATATTTCTCAAGGGAAATGTGGTTTGAATGTAAAATGCTCCCCATAGTCTCATGTGTTTGTCATTAAGCCTCATACTCATTCTCCAGCTGGTGGCAGTTTGGGAAGCAGAGCCTTGCTGAAGGAGGTGTGTTGCTGAGAGTGGACCTTGAGGTTTATTCTTCCGGCTCACTGGGTGCTCACAGCTAGCTCACTCTTACTACCTCCCCCTGCTGCTGCTGTAATGAAAACATGAGCCAGGTACCTGCTGTGCCATGCTGTTCTCCTCCATGATGAAACTTCCCCTCAAAACCGTAAGCCTGAAATAAAACCCTTTCCTCACATAAGCTGCTTCTGGCCAAGTCTTTTGTCCCAGAAATGACAGGTAACTACTACAGGAAAGAATGACAGAATAAGTGAATGAAAGAAAGAACCAGCTGAAACAAGTCCAGAGCTCTCTGTCCTCTCTGCTGGCTCTGAGGAAGCTGATAGTTGCTCAAGTATGGAAAAAAAAACTTTTTCACTAACGTAGCAAAAGTTTCTTTCTTCCATTTGAGATCCTGACAGTGATACTTCTCAGAGAATCAGAAGTCACAGAAAACGTAGGATTTGATGGACTTCAAGTTAAATACAGCGCAGCACTCCTAAGTTCTCATTTGGCTCATTGTAGGTGGAATTATTTGAACAAAACATCATGTGCCTACAAGCAGCTGAAGGTACAGACAGAGAGCCTGTAAAAATCTTTTATCAAAGCCAGGCATGGTGGTGCACGCCTTTTAATCCCAGCCCTCTGGAGGCAGAGGTAGGAGGATCACTGTGAGATCAAGGCCACCCTAAGACCACATAGTGAATTCCAGGTCAGCCTGGGCTACAGCAAGACCCTGCCTCAAAAAAAAGTTAAAAAAAAATCTTTCATCAAATTTGATCTTGAATATTCCTTCCAGAGACTAGCATGGGTTCCCTTTCTTTGTGGAATCCTTCAGCTCCTGCCTTGATGGCACAAAGATAATAACAACTGTGAAAGATGTGGGGGTGTATGTGGGGGGTTAGGTGGGGAGGGAAGATGTGGGGGGGTATAGATGTGGGTGGGTGGGTGTGGGAGGCTGGGGATGTGGGTGTCGGGGGGATAATGGTATCCACTCAGCAGTTTTCTATCTTCTTTCCTTGACAAAATGTTAGAAAACTTAGCTGAATGTATTGCTAAATTTATCATTTCAGGGATTTTTGCAGATAGACACTGTTGTTCATAGGGCAGAAACTAGAACTTCAGTCACTGTACCACTCACTCAGTCATCTGTTCATTTGTTTGTTCACTTAACCCTTTTTATGGCTTGGTCTCTATTGTTCCTTTTTTTGTGTGAGTACCAAGCACCCAAGCACTGTGTCAGGGAGAGGAAATGGGCATCGTCTCTACAAAGTTTAAAACTGACTATACAGGCAATCATTAATTTATAATTACAATGAAAGCTGGGAATAAAAATATAAAATGCTGGGCTGGAGGGATGGCTTAGCAGTTAAGGCGTTTGCCTGCAAAGCCAGAGGACCCAGTTTCAATTCCCCAGGACCCATGTTAGCCAGATGCACAAGGGGGCACACATGTCTGGAGTTCGTTTGCAGTGGCTAGAGGCCCTGGAACGCCCATTCTCTCTCTCTCTCTGCCTCTTTCTCTGTCTCAAATAAATAAATAAATAAAATTTTTAAAATAAACAATTTAAAAATATTATATATATATATACACATACATATATATGTAATGCTGAGGAAAAATATTATGGAAGAAGCTAACTTTAACATAAGGATCAGAGAACACTTCCTGTAAGTCGTTACTGTTTTGTTGCTGCATCAAACACTGTCCAGAAGCAGCTTGTGGGAGGAAAGGGGTTATTACTGGCTTGCAGTTTTTTGTTTAAATTGTTTTAATAACTTGCAAGGGGAGAGAGAGAGAGAGAGAGAGAGAGAATGAGAATGGGCATGCCAGGGCCTCCTGCCACTGCAAACAAACTCCAGATGCATGCACCATTTTGTGCATATGGCTTTATGTGGATACTGGGAAATTGAAACAGGGCCATCAGATTTTGCAAGCAATCACCTTTAATCAATAAGCATCTCCCCAGCCCATAGTATGACTTTTACTTTTTTTTTTCTTCAGTACTGAGAATTTAACTCAGGGCCTCACACATGCTAGGCAATTCTCTACCAATGAGCTATATCCCCCAGCCATGTATTGTTTAAATCTAATGTCTTAATTGTCAAGTTCAGTTACCTCCCTGTGCCAACTCCCACCCCTTTCACTTCAGATCCAGTTGTAAGTCCAGACTTTAGAACTTCTGACCAACCAGCTACAAATTAGGGTTCCCATCACTACTTCTTGGGTTTGGTTAATTGGCTAGAGAGGCTCATAAAACTCAGGAAACACTATATTTAAATTACTGGTTTAGGACTGAAGAGATTACTAAGTGCTTAAGGCACTTGCCTGCAAAATCTAATGACCCAGGTTTGATTCCCCAGCACCCACATTAAGCCAAATGCACAAAATGGTGCACACATCTGAAGTTCATTTACAGTAGTTAGAGGCCCTGGAATGCCCATACTCACTCTCTCACTCTCTCTCACTCTCAATCTCTCTCTCTCTCTCCTTGCAAATAACTAACTAAATTTTTAATATGTTTTTAAAATTACTGGTTTAGGGCTGGAGAGATGGCTTAGCTGTTAAGGCACTTGCCTGTGAAGCCTAACGACCCAGTTTTGATTCCTCAGTACCCACGTAAGCCGGATACACAAGGTGGCACTCGCATCTGAGTTTGTTTGCTGTGGCTGGAGGTTCTGACACATCCATTCTCTCTATACTCTGTCTCTCTCTCTCTCTCTCTTTCTCTCTCTCTCTCAAATAAATAAATAAATAAAATACTTTTAAAATACTGGTTTATTATAAATGATCTTTTAAAGGACTAATTAGAATATCAGGGACTCTGTTGATCTTTGATGCTGGAATATTTAGCGCTCAGCAGGAGCTGTAGCTAGGTCAGCCTTGGTGAGTGGAGTTCCATGTTGTTGGACCCATGCATAACCTCCACCCCTGCCACCATGGCACTCTGCTCATGGGCCCATGACAGGAGTGGCCAAGAAAGAGTTTGACAACTATTGCAGTCAAGTTTGCGTTACTGACAGAAATCGCCTGACCAAGAGCAGCTTTGGGGGGCGGGGGAGAAGGATTTATTTTGGCTTACAGACTCGAGGGGAAGCTCCATGATGGCAGGAGAAAATGATGGCATGAGCAGAGGGTGGACATCACCCCCTGGCCAACATAAAGTGGACAATAGCAACAGGAGAGTGTGCCAAACACTGGCAAGGGGAAACTGACTATAATACCCATAAGCCCGCTCCCAGAAATACACTGCCTCCAGGAGGCGTTAATTCCCAAATCTCCATCAGCTGGGAACCTAGCATTCAGAACACCCAAGTATATTGGGGACACCTGAATCAAACCACAACAGGAAATATCCACAGGATGGGAGAGTCTGTTTATTTGATCATTAAGTCTCCTCTGCTGAGGTCCTCTTTTCATGAGCATTTACATGGGACACAAGTATTTCTGCTTCCTTTGCCCACTTGGAAATATCTATCCACATGACCCTCCCCAAAGGTCTTCCTCATTAATTTTCCAATCACATTCTTCCCAAGTTCCTGACTATCCAGCTTAACCATTGGCTATAGCCCATGGATCAGTATATAACTGCACATCTGGCCATTTTTCCTTCCAAGCCAAATGCTCAATGATGTGCACTGCCCAAAATCTGCCCATTTCTCTTCACCATTGTTCTTAAAGTGCTGTCCCAGATAGGAGCAGTCCATTACTCAATCCATGCAGTGCGTCAAGGATGCTCAATAAGAGAACAACCTCAGAGTTGGGGGGGGTGGCTAAGTGGACACTTGTCACTCAAGCCCAAGTGCCTAAGTTTTATCCCAGGGACCCATATAAAAAGTCAGAAGCCTGAGCAGGCTTCTATAGTCCCAGCACATTCGTGGTGAGAAGGGAGGCAGAGAAGAGAAGGTTTCCTGGAAGCTCAGAAGCTCATGGTGAATGCAGCATCAAATTCAACACGAGAGAGAGATGGTGTCTCAAAAATAAGGTATAAGACAAAGATCAAAATCAGAAAACTGTTCTCCTACCACCACATGCACACCTTGGCATGCTGGTGCTCTCTCTCTCACACACACACACACTCACTCACACACACACACACACCAAGAACAATCTCAAAAATCACAGTCAGGGGCTGGAGAGATGGCTTAGTGGTTAATCGCTTGCCTATAAAGCCCAAGGACCCTGGTTCAAGGCTTAATTCCCCAGGACCCACATAGCCAGATGCACAAGGTGGCACATGCATCTGGAGTTCGTTTGCAGTGGCTGGAGGCCCTGGTGTGCTCATTCTCTCCCTCCCTCTCTCTCTCTCTCTCTCTCTCTCTCTCTCTCTGCGCCTCTTTCTCTATCTCTCTCTCTTTCAAATAAATAAATAAAATAATTTAAAAAAAAGAAAATAAAAAAAAATAAAAATAAAAAAAAAATCACAGTCAATATCACCTGAATTTTTTTTTAATTTTTTTCTTTCTTTATTTATTTATCTGAGAGAGAGAGATACAGAAATAGGCACAGAGAGAGATAGAGAGAGAGAATGGGCGTGCCAGGGCCTCTAGCCACTGCAAACGAACTCCAGATGCATGTGCCCCCTTATGCATCTGGCTTACGTGGGTCCTGGAGAATCGAGCCTCGAACCAGGATCCTTAGGCTTCACAGGCAAGTGTTTAACCACTAAGCCATCTCTCCAGCCCAATATCACCTGAATTTTAATGGTAATTTGACATGATCCTGAAGCTAGGGGTGCTTATCTGCAAATTGAGAATTCAAATTTACGTTTCATGGGTGGGCTAAAGATGAAACATGAGACCAAATATCACTTGGCAGTATCTCTCCATGGTAGATACATGGTCAATATTAAAAATAGCTACTCAGGGCTGGCAAGATGGCTTAGTGGCTCAGGGCCTTGCTTGCAAAGCCTAAGGACTCACATTTGACTCTCCAGATCCCACATAAGCCAGACGCACAGTGACACAAGCACACAAGGGGTGCATGCATCTGGAGTTTGATTGCAGTGGCTGTAGGTCCTGGGGTGCCAATATTCTCTCTCTCTCTCTCTCTCTCTCTCTCCCTCTTTCTCTCTCTCACTCTCACATTAAAAAATGCAGTCCATTGGGCTTGCCTCAAAGTACAATGTAGAATACTGGGATCATAGGTCACAACGCCACAAAAGAGAGGTATTTTGTTTTTGTTTTTGTTTTTGTTTTTGTTTTTGTTTTTGTTTTTGTTTTTCGAGGTAGGGTTTCACTCTGGTCCAGGCTGACCTGGAATTAACTATGTAGTCTTAGGGTGGCCTCGAACTCACAGCGATCCTCCTACCTCTGCCTCCTGAGTGCTGGGATTAAAGGCGTGCGCCACCACGCCCGGCTAAGAGAGGTATTTTTAAACATGCACAAATTTTTGTTAACTATAGTCACTCTGTTTTGTTATAGAATGCTATGGCTTTGTAGCAGACAGCTTCAGGTTGCTGAGATGAACTTCCAAACCAGGCAGTTATGGGAGGAAGGAAATTTATTTGAGGCTTACAGATCCAGGGGAAGTTCTCGTTCGTGTTCTCTCTCTCTCTCTCTCTCTCTCTCTCAAAAAAAAGAAATCCACCTCACCAGGTGAACATATTTATTAGAAGTCAGGACCCTGAGGGCTACATCCTCTCCTGGTACTGGAAGCCGTCTGTCTCAGTCTGTGTTGTGTGTATATAGTTAATTGCTATTTAAGGTTAATCTCTTCCATTAGGATATAAGCTTTTCCATGAGGGCACATTATGGGTTTGATGGTTCACTGCCAATGCCTAGCACAGTACCTGGTAAATGCCCATAAATATTCTGTGGATGGGTGGAAGGAAAAATGGTTGGGTGAGTGGATTGATGGATGCATGGATGCATAGAAGGAGAGAGGGAGGGAGGAAGGGAGGGAGGAAGGGAGAATGAAGGAAGGAGGAAAGTCAAAGGTATTTACTCCTAGAATGAAAATGCCAGAATTTTATTGGATGACCCCTGGTTGTAATAATGGGGTGGTTTTAGAAACAGAAAAGATCTCTTTTGCTTCTAAACATTCAGGCCTTAAGAAGGTGAGCTTGGCTGTCATTTCTCTCCATCTAACCAAGCGAATTCTGACTCCTTAGATGGAGCAGGTTGCAAATGGGACTTTGGCTTTACAGCTTCCCCACCTAGTGGCCCCAATGTGCATTCCACAAGAGAAGAAACCACTTAACTAGACTGGAACAGCGGTACTGGGCTTTGAGGATGCCCCTCACTGTTCCCCTCTCCCTCAACTAGTGGACTCCGTAGACATTAACCCTCACATTATCACATAGTACTTGGAAGTGCTTATTAAAATGGGAATCTAGTGCTTTATAAAATGAATCAGGATTTAAGAAATGATCATTTTCTAGTGATTATCACAGGGCCAAGATTTGAATATTAACATGAAGGGCTGATGAACACAATGTCTACTCATTAAGTGTCACCTTGGAACACAAATCGTTGATTGACTGAACGTGTGCATCAGTTTTGAAGTAAGCAAATAGACTCTCTGTTTTGTGTGACCCTGGTGGCCCCAACACAGCCCTCTCCTCTCACATGTATGTTCTCCTGAGCTACCTTGAGTGTGCCACATGAGAGCTAGGTTATGACTATAGAGAAGCACGAGACGAGAGAGGGGATGGGGGAGGCCGGAGAGCTGCGCAGCGTTCACAGTCAGACAACCCAGGGTCTATCTTTTAGCTCCTTGCCTCTTTTTTTGTAAAGTCATCACTTCTTATCTCTGTCATCCTGAGCATCACTGAACTTCTCTGAGACTCGTTCTCTTCAGCTGTACAATGATGTCTGACGTCACACTGTCATTAGGATGACATGGTGTTATCATCCCCATCTGACAGGTCAGCCTGCACCTGCCTGGAGTTGGACAGGTATGACATAGTGCTCACGCCTGCCACCTTACATGTATCTATTATGTTGGAAAATCCAGTGCAACCCATGAACAAATGGTGTGTGTGTGTGTGTGTGTGTGTGTGTAGGTGTGTGTGTGTTACTTTTTAAATGCCATGTATCACCATGCCCATTTAAGTGCCCACCTGAGCCCCCATCACTGGTCCCTGCTGCCACTCAGCCCCTGTCTCTTGTCTGCACCTGGTCCCCTGCCAAGGCTAACCTACAGGTTCAAGGTTGTTTCGAATTTTGTTTTGTTTTGTTTTGTTTTGTATATCTAGCATCTGTTTCGCATGAGAGGAGAGAATTTTTTCCCAATTAGACAAAAAAAAATTTCTGCAAAATACTTTGAAATCTTCAGACTAAAGGTCTGCTTAAAATACCATATACCCTTTGTTAACAATTCACACATGAATATTGGATCTTTTGCCTTGTTAATCTGCTGACTAAACATAGCTAAGGCGAGCAGCCTTGTTCTCGAATTCGTCATCCAAGAGACCCAGATATTTCAGATCTGATTTAACTTGCCTCCACTTCTATGTTCCATTTTCTGCATGCTCCTCTGAGGTCACCTATGGTACATGTTAAGTCATTTAAACCAACCATGAAGTGGAGGGGATGCACTGCTCTCCCGCCCAAGTGCCCCCCCTTTTTTTGCAAACCTATAAGAATGCAAAGTGGAAATCATGTGCAACCTAACATAACCTGCTTTCGACTCACAAAGTCTGAACATATTTTGCTGGCACGCGGCCCATGTAGAATGTTTTCTGTTTCTAGTGGTTTCTGAGCGTGCTCAATCACTCGTGCATTCGTCATTCTTTCATTTACTCAGCAGATAAGTAAAACAGTCTGTGACGGACTTGCTTATGGAAAAGACCTGGGAATCCCCAGATGAGTAAGTTCCCAAAGGGGTCACAGAATAGACAAAGATTATCATCAGATAGACATAGAGTTTCCATCAGGACTTTACCCACTTTACCTGTTATCCCTGAGAGTTGATTTAGCCTCCTTATTGATAGAAATTGATTACTGGTACACATAAAATTCATCTGAAGCCAGGCATGCTGGCGCATGCCTTTAATCCCAGCACTCAGGAGGCAGAGGTAAGAGGATCGCTGTGAGTTCAAGGCCACCCTGAGAATACAGAATGAATTCCAGGTCAGCCTGAGCTAGAGTGAAACCCTACCTCGAAAAACCAAAAAAAAAAAAAAAATTAATCTGTACCTGGTGTGACACGAACAGTGGGTATTAAAAGTTACATGATTTTAGCTGGCCTTGATGGTGCATGCCTTTAATCCCAGCACTCAGGAGGCCGTGAGTTCAAGGCCACCCTGAGAATACATAGTGAATTCCAGATCAGTCTGTGCTAGAGCAAAGCCCTACCTGGAAAAACCAAAAAAAGAAAAAGTTATATGACTTTATATAATAAAAGTTGAGCTGTGTAACTTCAACATAGCATCTGTCTTCAAAGACCTCAAGTGTGGCAAGGAGTCCCAGCCACGCACTCATGTCACATACAAGTCGTCCCTCCATATAATTAGAGAATGGGCTTCAGGACCCCAGCTGATACCAAAATCTGTGGTTACGTAGATAAAATGGCATACTATTACTATATAACGCCTGTACGATCTCCCATATAACTTAAGTCATTTCTGGATTACTTATTTTGTGTGTGTATGTGTTTTGTGTGCAAGTATATGTGGTGCTGGTGAAGATGCACTTGTGTTTGTGCATATGGATGCCAAAGGACATTTGGGGCATCATTCTCCAGATGCCATTCACCTTTTTTGAAACAGGGTCTTTCCCTGGACTGAAATATACCAAGTAGGCTAGACTGGCTAGTGAACCTCAAAGATTCACCTGTCTCCACTTCCCCAGAGCTATGATTGCAAGCATATACCAGCACACTCAGCTTTTTTGGGGGGGGGGGAGAAAGACAGAGAGACAGAAAGAAAATGGGTGCACCAGCGGCCTCTCAGCGGCTGTGAATGAACTCCAGACACATGTGCCACCTTGTGGGCAAGTGCAGCATTGTGCCCTTGTGTCACTTTTTGCATTTGGCTGAAAGTGGGACCTGGAGAATTGAATAGGTGTTCTTAGGCTTGGCATGCTGTTGCCTTAACCGCTAAGCCATCTCTCCAGCCCACACTCGGCTCTTTTAACAGATTCTGAGGATCCAACTCAGGTCCTCGTTTTTACACAGCATTTTACCAACTGAGCTATCTCCCTGGCCCCACTTCTAGATTACTTATTTGGTTTTTTTTGGTTTTTTTGGCTTTTTTCTAACTTTTTATTGACAACTTCCTTAAGTATAGACAATAAAATCATGATAATCCCCTCTCATTCTTTTTTTTGTTTTGTTTTGTTTTGTTTTGTTTTTGGAGGTAGGGTCTCACTCTGGCCCAGGCTGACCTGGAATTCACTATGTAGTCTCAGGGTGGCCTTGAACTCATGGCGATCCTCCTACCTCTGCCTCCAGAGTGCTGGGATAAAAGGTGTGTGCCACAACGCCTGGCTTATAATACCTAATACAATGTTGGCTTACTTTCCTTGTGGCTGTGACCAAGTGCCTGATAAGAAACAAGGGAGGAGCTGGGTGTGGTGGTCGATTCCCTAGAATCCACGTGAGCCAGATGCACAAGGTGGCATATGCGTCTGGAGTTCGTTTGCAGTGGCTGGAGGCCCTGACGTGCCTATCCTCTACCTGTCTCTTTTTCTCTCTGCTTCTCTCTCTTAAGTAAATAAATAATTTTTAAAAAAATAAATAAATAAAAATAACTTCTGATATAAGTTTTTATTGTGTAATGTTAAGTAAAAATGCCAGAAACTACAATTGTGTCTGTCATATGTAACTACATGTATAGGTTTTGTAACTTTCATTGACAATTTCCACAAGGTTACATAATGTACTTTGACCATATTCCCCTCCCATCACCTTCTTTTGTTCCCCCTCCTTCATCTCCCTTCCAATGAACCCCATCTTCTTTCCAACTCATCCCTCTTCTATTTTGATGCCACTTTTTTTATTTTGCCCTCCTCCATTATCCATGATGGTAAGTTGATGGGACCAGTGTGGTGCAGGGAACAGCAGTTGCTATGAAGTCATGGAAGCAACATCCACTTCTTTTATTTATTTTTTTATTGACAACTTCTATACTTACAGACAATAAATCATGATATTTCCCTCCCCTCCCCCCATTCCCCTTCAGAACTCCACTCTCCGTCATATCCCCTCCCTCTCTCCATTAGTCTCTCTTTTAATTTGATGTCATCTTTTTCTCCTTATTATGAGGGTCTTGCAAAGGTATTGCTAGGCACTGTGAGGTCATGGATGTCAAGGCCAATTTCTGTCTGGACAGTTGCATTGTAAGAAGTCATACCCTTCCTTTGCCTCTTACATTCTTTCCGCCCCCTCTTCCGCAATAGACCCTGAGCCTTGGAGGGTGTGATTGAGATGTTTCAGTGCTGAGCACTCCCCCATCCCTTCTGCTCAGCACTATGCAACAGCCACGTCTTATCCAGAAGACGGCATGCCCAAGCACGTCTCCTCGACCTTTGGCTCTTGCAGTCTTTCTGCACTCTCTTCCTCAGTGTTTACTGAGTCTTTAGAAGGTCGTCTCACTCGACGCTGAGCACTCAACAGTCACCTTTTCTCAGTACTTCAATGCGTTTTCAGGCTCCCCAGTCATCACCACCATCTGCAGAGAGAAGCGTCTCTGACCTCACGTGAGAGCAGCAATATCTATGGACAGAAATATAAATATTTAGAGGGCAACTTAATGGGCACAACATATTCCGTTAGCCAAAAAAATAAAAACGGAAGTAGCTTCTACTGTAGGGTCTATGACCTTCCCAACCATTGGCTTTTGACTAAGTTTTCAGTACCTGGCATGGCCCTGCCACTATTGCACAAAAATGGGCACACCTTCCCTGATTGGTCAGCTGTGTGGTCTGCAGGGTCCCCTGCTGGTTAAGACTATTAATGACTTTTCTCCCCCAGCAGCTAGCAGAGCACTTTCCAGCACTATGACAGCTACTCAGCACAGAGGAGGAAGGCTTCCAGTTCAGTTCCAGCCTCATGTCTCGGTGTCCTGCAACTGAAGCATGTGGTGTTGTCAGGAACAGGGTTTCACCATCTAGCTCTGATGGGAAACTAAGAGCATTGCCTATATTGTTTTGGGAACCTCATGGGCCTCCCTGACCAAATAACTTCCTGGGAGGTATCCCACCCCTGGCCCTGGGATTGTCCTGTGCCTTCTGGGTGCAGCATTGTCCACCCCACAGGGTACTTCTGCCAAACTCTCTCTTTTTAAATTATATTTTAATAAGCTAACAAGTAGGTTTCCATATATCTTTCAAACATATTTTTAAAAAAAAAATAAGCAAATTAAGCAAAAAAGCCTAAATAGTAATAGTTTTCCTTTGTCTTTGGGATTAAAGGTGCTTTATTCCTTTTTTAAAAGATTATATTTATTTATTTGCAAGCAGATAAAGAAAGAGAAAGAAAGGAGAGAGAGAGAGAATGGGCATGCCAGGGCCTCCTGCCACTGCAAACAAACTCCACGTGCATGTGCCACTTTGTGCATCTGGCTTTACATGGGTACTGGGGAATCAAACCCAGGTCACCAAGCTCTGAGGCAAGTACCTCAACTGCTGAGCCATCTCTCCAGCCCCTTCAGCCTTAATTCTTTTGGCCATTTGCAAGATTTTGATGTCTGACTATACTTGAGGGTTTTTTTTTTTTTGTTTTTGTTTTTTTTTTTTTTTTTTTTTTGGTAATGAAAGCAAAACAACACTGCTTTGACAATGGGAGTAGTTCCCACTTACCTGGAACTGCCATGGCTGTTTCCATGAGCAACCACGACTAAACAATGGCATGGATCTGGGCTACACCCCCCTCCATATGCACAGCATGATAACTGGGGTACTTCTGGACTCAGAGGGCCCCCTAGGAGCTTGGAACTGGGGTTCACCTTGTCTCCCCAGACCCCTACTCTGTGTCAATAATTTGACAGAGGCCTCTGCTGCCATCTGCTGTACAACACTTGTTACAGCATTCAGTTTGGTCAGGCAGCTATGTAAATCTAGACCGACTTTTCTGTCCTCTTCCTCAAAACACGTCTAATGCAGTACAGCCATGTGCTGCTTACTTACCGATGGGAATACATTCTCGTGAGCCTATTTTTAGGGATTTTGTAGTGCAGACCTCACAGACTGTGCTTAGGCCTAGCCTGCTGTGGTGGTTTGAATAGGAAAGGTCCCCCATGGCCTCACGTGCTTGTGATTAAGCCTCAGACTCAGTCCCCAGCTGGTTGCAATTTCAGTGGTGGAACCTTGCTGGAGGAAGTGTGTTGCTGGGAGTGAGCTATGGGATGTGATAGCCCAGCCCCCACTTTGCCAAAGCTAGCTCGCTCTCTTACTGCTTCCTTCCAGCTGCTGTGACAAGAGATGGCCAGCTCTGCTCTGACGTGCCATGATGAAATTTCCCCTTGAGACTCTATGCCACTGTGAGCCCTTCCTTTTTGTATGCTGCTCTTGGTCAGCCTATTCTATACTCTTATGCTATATGGTATGTGAAAACAGGATACAGGATAGCCTCATGGTCCTTAGGGCCATAAGGAACAAAACCATATGAGGAAATGATGCTCTCAAAGGACATAGTAATGGCCGGGCATGATGGCGCACACCTTCAATCCCAGCACTCGGGAGGCAAAGGTAGGAGGATCAATGTGTGTTCAATGCCGGCCTGAGACTACATAGTGAGTTCCAGGTCAGCCTGGGCTAGAGCAAGACCCTACCTCAAAAGAATAATAATAATAATAGAAGCCAGGCGTGGTGGCACACGCCTTTAATCCCAGCACTCGGGAGGCAGAGGTAGGAGGATTGCTGAGAGTTCAAGGCCACCCCGAGACTATAGTGAAGTCCAGGTCAGCCTGAGCCAGAGTGAGACCCTACCTCAAAAAACCAAATATATATATATGCCAATATAAGCCAATAACATAGTCACTTGCCCTTGTTTTCTAGGATGTGCTCCGTGTCTATTGTATGTGCTACGCTTCTAGACAACTGGCAACACCTGTTTATCAACACCAGCATCACCACACACAGGGGAGAAGTGTGCTGCGCTGTCAGCTTGCTGTATGCTTGTTGAAAGAGAAAACAAAGAAAGTTCCATGGGAAGTAAGATACACAACATGTGCCCAGTGAGCTATATGTTCTTTAAGAAAAAGGAATGGGATGGCCATTTTGCATTAACCCCTTGCCTGCAAAAGTCTCAGTTCCCCTCGGAATGCGTCTGCAAGATAGGATTTGTGCCAGAATGTGGATGGGGATGTTTCAAAGAATACACCGGTGTGCTTTCAGGCACTTCCGCACTCAGTGAAAGATTCCCTGTACCCTCAAGGCTGCACTGCCAGCCTCCAGGCTGGCATCTCTCAATGAGTCAGCCATTGCCTTGAGTTATGGAACATCTGTGGAGTTAGAAAGTCAAAGTACTGTGTGTGTGTGTCTCAAGTTCAAAGCCAGTGGTCAGTATGAAGTGGAACAGTTATCTCATACACTTGGAAATACCGCGCCCCGCCCCCCAGCCACCTAGAGTGCAAAGATATTTCATAGGCTAAAGGAAAGAGGACGCTTGTGAAGATGTAGCTGATCAAGCTGTTTGGACTTGGACCCCATCTCCAAACAAAGGTGGGGGCTTTGCAGCCCAGGTCAAGGATGCCACAGACCAGTTTCCATTTGAGGGAATGCTGTCCATTGCTTTTACCAAGAACTAGTCTTCCTGGCCATGTCTGTGGAGGATCATTCTTCAAGCTTCAAACAAGCAACGGGAGGGGGCGGGGGGGAACACAGGCAAAAAAATGCAGAATGTATTGGAGATCTCCCAGTAGTGGAATAGTCCCCCTCCCCGTGCCCATTTTGCAAACCAGAAAACCAAGACTCGGGAAAATCTAATGACATATAAAAGGCTAGCCAGCAAGTGGTGGGAATATATTTCAGGTCTCTTTAGCTTCGGGCGTTCTGAGATTGACACCTCATTCGGCCTCCTGCATGGACCAAATTCATTTCCCACCAATGGAAAGAGGCCCTAGCGGCCATTGGTGGTATTTCAAGTGAATAAGGGATTTGTCAGAGGCTTCCCATTGACCACTAGAGGGCCCCAGCTCCTCACAGAACCACTGCACCCATCCAGGCGGCACTCCTTATGACCAGGGAAAGCCTCTTCCTAGCCAGGCTTCTCCGCAAAGGGAGAGCGTGCTTTCTCTTCCCCTCACGTCCCTGCACTTGCCTGTTCCTGTCTTTCTACCACATAGCCTACGAGTAACAGATGCCTATGGCTTGGTGGAAATTTCAAACATGCATTTCTCCAAATCTGCTCCGGATCCCGTCCCTCAACCCCACCTGAGGGTTTCCTCTAGGGCTTATGATCTTCCAAGTATAGGCTTTTGACTAGGTTTTCAGTTCCTGGCGTGAACTCCCTTCTGTGGAGCCTCAAATCTAATCAGAAAGCAGTCACGATTCTACGGCATGAGTCTTCCCTGGTGTGTCAGTATTACAGGATGCAGGATCCACCCCTGGGTGAGACCCTTGATGACTCCCCCCCCCCCCAGCAGCTTACATAGTACATTCCAGCACTGTAAAAATCTAGCCAAGTTTCAGGTAAGTTCCAGTTTCATTTCTCTACACCCTGTAAACAAAGGATGCGGTATCTTCAGCAATAGGATCTTCCCATTCAGTCCTGGTGGACAACCAAAAACAATACATGAATTCCCTCCCCCCAAGAATAACTGACTGCTGCTCCCACAACCTGATAGGGAACACCTGCAACCCTACTGAGGAGTGTCCCCAACGGAATGGGGGCAGGGACGAGGGAAAGGAGGGTACCAACACATGATGTGTCCATAATAATAATTATTATTTTAAAAACATTAAAAATAAATAAATGAAATTGAAAAGAAGAAGACAAAACAATGCCTGAACTGTTGGTGGGAGGGGGGCTCTGGGATTCCCCTAACCAAATACTCATAGGGAGGTATCACACTTCGGACACTGATATGTTTGTTTAGTAACCCAGGGCTACTGAGAGCAGCATTATCAATGTGTGTAGGGATAAACTTAAAAAACTTTTTAAAAAATCCTCTATGTTCTCTTTCTTTTTTTGAGGCAAGCCCAATGGACTGCCTTTTTTATGAGGGGGGGGGGAAAGAATTGGCATGCCGGGGCTTCCAGCCACTGCAATCAAACTCCAAATGTGTGTGTCCCTTGTGTACATATGCAACCTTGCATGCTTTTGTCACTGTGGGTCTGCCTTATGTGGGACCTGGAGATGGGAACCACTGGAGATTGGAACCGGCGTTCTTAGGCTTAGGAGGCAGGCACCTTAACCGCTAAGCCATCTCTCCAGCCCATGAAGCTATATTTTTCTGCTCATCTCCCATCTGCTTCCATAAGATAAAATTACCTTCAGAGAATTGTTGGTTCAAAAAATGCACAAAGATCCCAGCACTCAGAAAGCTTAAGTAGGAAAATTATGATTTCTAGAAGAGCCTGGGCTACAGAACAAGATACAAGGGTCCAGGATCTGTGCTGCCAAAGTGACCTCAAGATGAGTTGAAACAACTTACAACATCCCCAGCAAAGTGGGAATGACCATTCTCCTATAACCTCATGAAGTCTGTGCATTAAGTATTTTTCATCTTTGATCACCTTAATAAATTAGACATGCCTTAAACATATGGCATCCCATTACTGCCACGATACACTATTTGGTGACTATCAAGTGTATATTTTATTGCCTGAATACATGTTGTATAGACAATTCTTCTGAATTTGAAATATTCCTTCCAGAAGGGAGAGGAGGGAATCAGGAGGTCAACAAATCTGAGAGAGATGAAACTTAAAAGGTCACAGGACTACTTCCTCAAGGTTACAGAAAATCAGTAAACAACTGATGAAGGGCAGACTCTGACCAGGGTTGTGTAACAATTTTTTTCTGAATTGAAACATTCCCCTGTTGGGGGAGGAAAAGGCTTAGGAGACTCAGGAGGTCAACAAGTCTGAAGAAGAGGTTGCAAGACTCCTCCCTCAGGTTGTATAAACAGAAAACAACTGCTTGTGGGGAGACTCTCTGATTAGCAGAGCTGCTTGCAAGTCCCACAGAGAGCTGGAGCTGAGCCCAGCCTATGCTGGGGTGGGCTTTTCAATGATGCAGCCGTCCTTGAGTCATCCCTGCACTTAGAAACAACCCTTCACCCATGCTCTGTAAGTAACCCTGATAAACTCATTGGTTCACCAAAACTGGTTTTGGTGCCGTCCTTCTTTGGTCTACCGCCTGTACCTTTTCTGGGGCAAACAGACGAGCATTCACCTCTCCCCAGGGAAAAAGTTGGACAAGTGCAGGCTAAGTTCTTATGAATTGCTTTTCTTGGTCCTTCACTGATTTTTTTTTTGGGGGGGGGCAAAGTGCCATTAGTTGGTAAGAATGCTAGTGAAAACAATCGTCTTTTATTGGCCTTATATGGGGAAAATGCTCCTCCCAGTTTATTATGTGCCTTTCAATTTCAATGGGGAAATTGCCACACTTTCCTACTCAGAAAATCCTGTTTTTTAAATTTAACTTACATAACATCCCCTTCATTATGAGCGCCAATGGTCCACCCTTTGGATGGGGTCCACACAGGCGTTCAGGCATTCAGCATCCCCCAGTACCTCCTCCCTCCTCCACCCACAGGCACCAACCATTCACCATTTGGTTTAGTACCCACACAAATGAGTTCAAGCACTTAGGGTCCCCCTAACACACCCTCCATACTCCACTATGGGCGCTACCATTTGGGCTAGGATCTGCATTTGAGTGAGGACACATGGCTTCCCCTAGCACTCCCTCCCTCCTCTACCCTGGGCACCAAAGTTCCTCCCTTAGAGTTGGACCCAGGCTTGGCATCTCCTTAGCACACCCCCCCCCACTCCACCTGGATGCCCAAGTTCAGCCATCTGGGTTGAGACCAGAACATGAGTTTGGATTCTCAGATTCCCCCTAGCGTCCCCAACAGCTGACATTTTTACCATTTGAAGTTGGAGCTCATGTGTGATTTGGGGCATAACTGCATCTGAGCTGAGATCAACACACCTATCTCATCCCATGAAACTTCACCAAGTATATCCAAGACTGAATTCCAGGTAGCAAAAGGCAGAGCAAAGAAAAATGAATACAAAGAAACATCCAAGCACCACTCCAAATACTCACTAAACTATGTCAGAAAGACCTGACCAACTTACTGACTCTAGATGGATATGTATGTCTCAATGTAAAGCTGGTAACATGAAAAACTAAGCCAGGGCTGGAGAGATGGCTCAGTGGTTAAGGTGCTGGCCCACAAACCAGGTTCAATTATCCAGTACCCATGTAAAGCCAGATGCACAGAGTGGTGCATGTGTCTGGAATCTGTTTGCTTTGGATAGAGGTCCTGGTGCACTGTCTCTCTGTCTGTAGCCTCTCTTCTATCTCTTTCTGCTTGCAAATAAATAAAAATTAAAAACCCAAGCCAGCCAGACATGGAAGCACACACCTTTAATCCCAGCACTTGGGAGGTAGAAGTAGGAGGATTGCCGTGAGTTCAAGGCCACCCTGAGACTACATAGTGAATTCCAGGTCAGCCTGGGCTAGAGTGAAACCCTACCTCAAAAAACAAAAGCAAACAAACAAAAAAACCCAACTCAATAAGTTTCTCCCAAGAATTACCAGTCTCAGAAGCCCCCCATGAGAAATACGTAGAGGAAATTCCAGACAAATAACTCAAAAGAATGACGATAAATATGTAAAAATAACTCAGAGAGTATATGGATAAATACAGGAATGAACATCCTGAATTAATGCAAACAGGATGCAAATAACTGTCTAAGTGAATTCCAAGGTAACACAAACAAACAGCTAGAAAATGCAAAAGTCAGACCAGGATATGAAAATGAAACTTAATAAGGAGATAGAAGTCCTAAAGAAACTGAAAGAAAGCTGGAAATGAAAATTGTGCTGAGTCAAACAAAAGCCTCCATGGAGAGCCTCACCAATGAAATGGACAAATGGAACACAGAATATCAGGCTTTCAAGAGAGGAATTGGATAAGTTAATCTAAACCATTAAAAAGTTGTGTTTTTTTTTTTTAAAAAAAGGATGTGAACAGAACATGAGAAATATATGGGACATTACAAAAGACAATATGTTTGAATAATAGGTACAGAAAAAGAACAACTTCATGTCAATGGCATAGAAAATGTTTTTAATAAAATACAAGAGATGGCTTAGTAGTTGAGGTATGTGCCTACAAAGCCAAAGGACCCAGGTTCTATCCCCCAGGACCCACATAAGCCAGATGCACAAGGTAGCACATGCATATGGATCTCATCTACAGTGGCTGGAGTCCCTGGCATGCCCATTCTCATATCCTCCCCTCCTTTCTCTCTCTCTCTATCTCTCTCTCATAAAAATAAAACTAAAAAATATTTTTTTAAAATATACAAAAGACTGGGCGTGGTGGTGCGCACCTTTAATCCCAGCACTTGGGAGGCAGAAGTAGGAGGATCACCATGAGTTTGAGGCCACCCCAAGACTACATAGTGAATTCCAGGTCAGCCTGAACTAGAGCAAGACCCTACCTTGAAAAAATAAATATGTGTGTGTGTGTGTGTGTGTGTGTGTGTGTGTAGATAGATAGATAGATAGATAGATAGATAGATAGATAGATTGATTGATTTACCAAATCTAGGGAAAGATATGCCCTTCCAAGTACACAAGGCATACAGAACACCAAACAGACAAAACTAGAAAAGAAATTCTCCTTGTCATATTATAATCAAACATTAAATA
Organism: Orientallactaga bullata; assembly: GCA_004027895.1. NCBI lineage: Eukaryota > Metazoa > Chordata > Mammalia > Rodentia > Dipodidae > Orientallactaga > Orientallactaga bullata. Next base: position 72,291 of record PVKW010003864.1, on the reverse strand, counting down.
CACAGAACAAAGAATGGGCACTGAAAGCTTCAAGAGAGAAACATGTAGTCATATATAAAGGCAGGCCTATCAGAATAACAACCAAATTTTCAATGGAAGCTCAAAGCCAGAAGGGTTTGGAATGTGGTATTTCAAGTATTGGAAGACAATACCTGCCAACCCAAATGACTATGCCCAGAAAAACTGTCTCTCATAATAGGAAGATTAAAAAATTTTATGATGAAAACAGACTAAAGGAATTATGACCACTAAGCCATTTCTACAAAGGATACCGGATGGAACACTTCATGTCAAAGAGAATGATAAACATATTCAAGAGGCTACAGGAGGGAAAAATATAATAACTCCCCCAAATCATCAACATGACACACACTTTTCAATAACTGCTCTGAATATTAGTGGTCTCAACTCCTCAATCAAAAGACATAGACTGAGGCTGGGCGTGGTGGCGCACGCCTTTAATCCCAGCACTTGGGAGGCAGAGGTGGGAGGATTGCCGAGAGTTCGAGGCCACCCTGAGACTACATAGTGAATTCCAGGTCAGCCTGGGCTAGAGTGAAACCCTACCTCGAAAAACCGAAAAAAAAAAAAAAAAAAAAGACATAGACTGACATCCTGGATCAGAAAATAAGATCCATCCTTTTGCTGTCTTCAAGAAACTCACTCCACTACCAAAGACAGACACTACCTTAGAGTAAAAGAATAGAAAGAGATATTTCAAGCAAAGGGATCCAGGAAACAAGGAAGTATTGCTATTCCAATATCTGACAAAATAGACTTCAAACCAAAATTAATCAGAACAGATAAAACAGGTCACTTCATACAGATTAAGGGAGCATTCCATCAAGAGAACATTACAGTTTTAAACATATGTGTACAATACAGGAATACCTAATTTATAAAATAAAATCTGTACGGGTTCAATTCTCCAGTACCCATGTAAAGCCACAGGCACAAAGTAGCGCATGTGTCCAGTTTGTTTGTAGTGGCAGAGGCCCCGGTACACCCATATTTATTATCTCTCTCTCTCTCTCAAATAAATAAAATATGTGAGTTCAAGGCCACCCTGCGACTACATAGTGAATTCCAGGTCAGTCTGGGCTAGAATGAGACCCTACCTCGAAGAAAAAAGAGAGAGAGAGAGAAATATTCAAGTTAAATGACATCATAGATCAAATAGGCCTAATAAACATTTGCAAAACATTTCATCCAAACACTACAGAATACACAATCTTTTCATGAAATTTTCTCTAAATTAGATCACATATTGGGGCACAAAGCAAGTCTCAACAAATTTAAGAAAACTGAAATAACTTCTTGTATTATATCTGACCATAATGCAATAAAGCTAGAAATTAACAAGAGTAACAATGGAAACACACACAAACTCCTAGAGACTGACCAACACACTATTGAATAGTGAATGGGTCATTGAAGAAGTCAAGAAGGAAGTCAACATTTTCTAGAACTGAATAAAAATGAAAAACAGAGCATACCAAAACCCACGGGACACAATGAAAGTAGTCTTAGAGGGGAAGTTTATAGTTCTAAATGTCTAATTTACAAAAACAAAGATAACTGTAGGTCTTGAATAAACAAGAACAAAAAAATATAAAAGGACTTGATGAGAAGAAATGATTTAGATTGTGGCAGAAATCAATGAATTAGAAACAAAAAAAAATATGAGAGCCAAAGAAAGATTTGGTTCTTCAAAAGACAAACATAATTGACAAACCTTTAGCCAAATTAACTAAAATTGAGAGAAGACCCAAGCAATAAGATGAAAGATGAAAAAGCAAAAATTATAACCGATATAAGTGCAACTGAAAAAATCATAAGGGCATATTTCAAAAACATGTATCACCAAATTGGAAAATTTTAAAGAAATAGATGGATTTATGGATGCAAGTTACCTACCAAAGTTAAACTGAGATGAGATAAATAATTTAAATAGATGTATAACAGGCAATGAGTTCAAAACACTAATTGAAAATCACCCAGCCAAAAATATCCAGGTCCAGGGATCACTACAGAATTCTATCAGACCTTTAATGAAGAACCAAAACCACTGCTTCTCACATTATCCCATAAAATAGAAAAGGGGGGAATGCCCCTCAGCTCCTTCTGTGAAGCCAGCATTACATTAGTGGCAAAAACAGACAGAACCAAATAAGAAAAAGATAAACCAATATCAATGATAAGCACAGATGCAAATTTTTTCAATAAATATTTCAACATTTAATTTGAATTAATAAAATTGAATTGAAGAACAACTCAATCAATTTAGCTTTATCCAAAGATGTATGGAAATCAAAATGTAATGTATCACATAAATAGACTCAAGAACAGAACTCACATGAGCATCTCAATACATGCAGAACAAAAGCCTCTGGCAAAATCAAGCCCTCCTTCAAAATACTGGAGCGACTAGGAATGGAGGGAACATACTTCAGCATAATAAAAGGTACAGATAACAAATATATAGTCAAATCATGCTAAGCGGAGAAAAACTTGAAGCATTACCACTAAGATCTGGAACAAAACAAGAGTGATCACTAATTTCATGGCTACTCAAACCAAGGCTTGAAGTCTTAGCTAGAGGGATTAAACAAGAGAAATAAGCAAGAGGGACCCAAATTGGAAAAGAAGAGGTCAAACTATCATTCTTTTCACATGATGGGATTCTGTATGTAAGCAACCCTAAAGTCTCCACTGGAAAACTCCTAGAGCTGATGAGCACTTTCAGCAAGGTGGCAGGGTACAAAATTAACACACAAAAATCAGTAGCCTTTTAAATACCGTGTAAATAACGAACATATTGAGAAAGAAATCAGGGAAATAGTCCCATTCACAATACCCACAAAATTTAAATATCTTGGAATAATCATAACCAAGGAAGGGAAAGAACTTTACAATGAAAACTTTAAAACGCTAGAGAAAGAAACTGAGGGAAACACCAGGAGATGCCAAGATCTCCCATGCTCTGTGACTGGCAGAATTCACATCATGAAAATGGTCATCTTGCCAAAATCAGTCTACAGCTTTAATGCAATTACAATCAAAATTCCACTATCATTCTTGACAGAAATAGAAAAAAACAATATTAAAATTCACATGGAGGCACAAAAGATCCCAGATAGCCAAAACTATTTTCAGTGGGGAGAAGACTGCTGGGGGTATCACTATATCTGATTTCAAGTTATACTACAGAGCTATAGTAATTAAAAAACAGCATGGTGCTGGCACAAGAACAGACATGTAGATCAATAGAGGGCCCAGGAATAAGTCCATAATTTTTGACAAAGATGCCCAAAGTACACATTGGAGAAAAGACAACAATTTCAACAAAGGATGTTGAGTAAACTAGTTATCTTTATGTAGAAGAATGAAACTAGACCCTTATCTCTAACCCTGCACCAAAAAACAAAATCAACCCTGAATGGATCAAAGATCTCTGGGGACCAGTGCTGGAAGTCACCCAGAGAGAATGTTTGTCCAGAGCCTCTAGTCCTGAGCCTCTTTGCCAGCCCACCCTTCCTAAGTCTGTTTTGTGATGCCATATCAAAATACCTGAGTGCTGAAGAGATGGCTTAGCGGTTAAGACGCCTGCCTGCCAAGCCTAAGAACGCCTGTTTGATCTCCAGGTCCCATGTTTAGCCAGACGCAAAAGTGACGCAAGGGCATGATGCCGCGAGAGGCTGCTGGAGTGCCCATTCTCTCTCTCTCTCTCTCTGCCTCTTCCTCTTTGTCTCTCTCTCTCTCTCAAATTAAAAAAAATACCTGAGACTGGGGAATTTATTTATAAAGAACGGAGATTTATTCCTCACAGTCTGGAGATTGGAAAATTCAAGGTCAAAGCTCGGGCATTTGGTGAGAAACTTCTTGCTGGATCTTCACATGGAAGAAGGCAGAATGCTGAGCAGGATGGGAGCTTGAGAGCTCGGTCCTCACAGTGCAGAACAGCTGAAAAGAGAGAGAGAAAGAAAGAACCCATCCCTACAAGCCCTTTGATAATTAATGGCTTCACTTGTTCATGAGGGCGTGGTCTCGGTGATCTAAACAGCTTCAACAATGCTGCCTTGGGGCCCAAGTTCCAGCACGTGACTGTAGGGGGACACCCTCAGACTGTAGCACTCCCCAGCCATCCATGCAGGTGGGCTCTCCGGGCACTCCAAATCAGCCCTTGCCACCTGTCCTGTGCACCCCTCGCTTAGTGGGACTCTCACCAGTGGCACAGTTGTCACCTTTGCCTACTTAGGTCACAACTTCAGATCCTAGAGTCCCTGACCTCAGTGCTGTGCCCTGCAGCAACTGCCTCCATAGCAGCTCCTCCAGGTCACTGGGAAGGAATGCAAACTTCCCCTGTGCTCATGCATACCCTGGAACCCTCCCCTGCCATCTGCCAGTCAGTCAAATAATTCCCATAATAGTCCTCCTCTCCTGTTCCCTCCACTTGTAAGGCCTGCTTCGCTGGCTGAGCCTCTCTCCTTCATCCCACTAGAGGGCGCCATGACCACAGGCAATATGGTCCACGCCCCTCAAGGATGATGGAAAGAAAGCGCTGAGTATTATTACAGGTCAGTCAGCTATGTATTGTCCTAGGCAGATTCACAAGCCCAGGCCTTCCCCATCACACCATGTGCTGTGGCCATAACCCTTGCAGTTTGAGAGCAAAAGACCAGCAGAAATTTCTTTTTCTTCAAAACTTCATGGATAGTTTAGTTCTTTTCATAGATCTTAGCAACCTCAACTTTTTTCCTTTCCCTAGTGTGGAGAATTTCACCTTTTTCCCTTAAAGGAAGCACTTCACCGTTTCTTTGTGACATGTCCACATCGCCAGCATCACCACTATTATGCCATGGGGTCATTAGTAAGTCAGAAGGGGTACTTAACACAAAACTCGGATCTAGGACTGGAGAAGTGCTTGCCTGCAAAGCCAAAGGACCCAGGTTCAATTCCCCAGGACCCAGGTAAGCCGATGCACAAGGCAACACATGCATCTGGAGTTCATTTGCCATAGCTGGAGGCCCTGGCACACCCACTCTCTCTCTCCCTCTCTCTCTCCTTCCCTCCCTCCCCTTCCTTTCCTCTCTCTTTCTCTCTCCCAAATAAATAAAGAATAAAAGAGGGCTGGAGGGATGGCTTAGCGGTTTAACGCTTGCCTATGAAGCCTAAGGACCCCGGTTCGAGGCTCGATTCTCCAGGACCCACGTAAGCCAGATGCACAAGGGGGTGCATGCATCTGGAGTTCGTTTGCAGTGGCTGGAGGCACTGGCACACCCATTCTCTCTCTCTCTCTCTGTCTCTCTCTCTCTCTCTCTACCTGCCTATTTCTGTATCTCTCTCTCTCAAATAAATAAATAAATAATAAAATATTTTTTAAAAAAAAGAATAAAAGAAAAACTGGGATCTGAAAACCGAGACAGCTATTCAAGGCCTGACAGCATGTGGCACACACTGTGTAATTCTGGGCCAAGGGATGGTTCCTGTCCCAAGTAGGACAAGAGTGGGCTGGAGCATGATTTCCTTATGCTGCTCCGAAGGGTGTGCAATGTGAAAATGACAGACTGATTTCTGGAATCTTCTATTTAATATTTTCTATTCACGGTTGACCACAGATGATGGACATGGAAAACAAAACTAGGTCATTTGTGTGTACTGGAGTTGAAAGGGTTCCCAAACTGGAGGACCAAAAGGCACCTGGAGGCTCCTTTGAGGGCTAAGTGCTACAGGAAGCTAGAGACCAAGCCCCGACTTGACTTCTCCCCCACTCTGCCACCTCTCACCCATGACCAGTGGACAGCCTGCCCCTGGCTGGGGAGACAGCAAGGATTATGCTGCCCTCGAGAATGGAAGCCCAATGGTCAGGGGAAGGAAGAGCTGGTTTGTTTAGCAAACATTTGCATGAGGACCCTGGCTCAGACTCCTGGGTGACCTTCTCTCACGCACCCTGTGGATCTTACAAGCCCACCGGGTAAGTTGGCACTGCTGCTCTGTGTTTGCAGAGAAGGAAACTGAGGCACAGCAGTACCTGATGGAGCTTGGTGCTCCTCCCCACTACACTTCCCACTCTTCGCCCACCCTGCAAGTGACTTCCTCCATCTCAGTGGTTCTCAAAGTGTCGTTCCCCAGGGCAGTGACAGCACATACCTGACACTGGTCAGAGACTTGCTGGAGACTGACAGATGGCCAGTCCACGCCTACCTACAGCATTCCAGGAAGTTCTGGTGTATGGCCACGTGTGGGTGCTACTATCCTCTCTGTTCAGGGGCAGTAAGGAGAGTGCATTGCCAGTGCAGACCCCGAGCAAGAGAAGGCAGGCTGCTGTGGGGGAAGGATGAGGCTGATGGCCCTTGGTGGACAGAGCACAAAACTCATGGAAGTCTTGCAGTCTCTGTACTGAGACCCCACTGGAAGTCACTCAGACTCGCTGGGATCTCACTGTGCAGGTGCCAGGCTCCGCCCCTCACTTCCAGGGTGGGAGTCAGGAAGCTGTCATCTGGACAGGTCACCCCTCTGCAGACTGACCTGTGGGAACCTCAGCATGCAAGGTTTGGGACTGGCCAGATCTAGAGTGAACTGGTTTGATGACCTTGTCCAAACTCTTCTTACATAAGGTGGTCCTGGGGCTAGGAAGATGGCTTGGCAGTTAAATACACTTGCTTGCAAAGCCTGCTGGCACAGGATCTATTCCCCAATACCCACATAAAGCCAGATGCACAAAGTGGTGCATGCATCTGGAGCTTGTTTGCACTGGCAAGAAGCCCTGATGTCCCAGTTACTTGTGCTCACTCATTCTCTCTCTCTCTCCCCTCATAAATAAATAAAGATATATTTCAAACAAAGAAAGTTGGTTCTGGTTGAAAGAGGAGTGGGGGTTCAGGAATACAAAGTGGCTTGGCATTACCCAAGTGCTTGGTTACCACCAGAGCTAAAAGGAAAGACCCTATTGCTGTAGACACCACAGGCTGCAGTCACAGGATATCAAGAGACAACACTGAACTGAGAAGGAACCCAGTTCCCTCCTGTCTAGCCCTCACGACACTGGAAAGTGCTATGGGAGATGCTGGTAGATAATGGTCACCAACAGCTTGAATAAGCAGGGGACCCTGCAAGCTATGCAATCCACCAGTCAGACAGGAAGCACACACCTGTGCAACAGTGGCACACAGCCTTTGCGGGTAAGCAACTGCTTTCCAATTGGACGTAAGACCAGTGAGAGAGAACTCATACCTGGTACTGGGAACCAAGTCAGAATCCCATGGACAGAAAACTCATAGATCCCAGAGAGAAGTCCCGCTGCTCTTTGGATAAGAAGAGTAGGCATACACACCAAAAAGTCTCTGAAATATCTATACATATCCCTTTCAACCAAGCTGCTCTGCCTCTTGGTTGGAGGTTGGGGATTTGTTTGTTTGTTTGTTTGTTTTTACAGATGGCAGCAAAAAAAAAACATGATCCATCAATATGACAAGAAAAGATAGCTGACTGTTTACCACGAGGTGTACCATCTCTACCACATCTGCCAAGGCCCAAGAGAAATTGCAGAGGAAGTGGCAACATGAGTACTGCTCCCACTGCTAGCCTGACAGCCAGCTCCAGGAAGATGATGACAGACATTGTGGTTAATTAAAACCCATCAAAACAGAAATTCAGAGGCTACAGAAAACACTAAACCAAGTCCAGGCTCAGATAACATTGCAGGAGGGTGGGCAGAAAGATTGTAAGAGCCATAAGGTGGGTAGGAATATTCTGAGGCACAGCCCCTAATCTCCACCACACACAGACTGACTGAATCCTTCATGACCCATAGTGAATACCAATAACCCCACTGAGAAGGGTCCTCAAAGAAATGGGAGTGAGGGAAAGAGGATATAACATAGTAACTTTAAAAAAAAATATTAAAAAAAAAAAAGAAGTGGCTTGGTATATCTGAATGGGGACGTCAGTCTGGGGCTGTAGGCAAAAAGAGGTCAGGTCATAGAATCTTTGGAACATGGATTTTTGTCCCTAGGGCCAAGAGGAGATTCGGAGGATGTTAGCCCAAATGATGTTATCATCTTTATATTGTCCAGCATTGTGGCCTGAGGGGCTGAGCTAATGAGGAGTCTGTCTGGCTAGCTCTGTGCACCAGCTCTGAGCCGTGATGCCCAGGGTTCAAATCCCTGCCCTGCCCACCCCCACAGCTTCAAGACCTGGAGCAACTGGCTGCATCTGCTCCTACCTTGGTGGTTTCATCTGTCAAAAAGATGAAGGGATTGCTGACGAGACCGGAATGCAAGGACCCACATGAAGTCATGGCCAGAATATGAGCTCTCTCCATGGTACCCAGTTTCTTCGTCACTGACTGAGCAAAAGGATGGAGTGAAGCCCACCAGGGCAGTGCCAGCATTCTAGGGACCAAGACAGGTACTGTGGTCAGTAAAAGTCCTTTGGACGAGTACTTCTGGGGACAGTACAGGCCTCTGTCACATTATAACAGACCCCTCAGCCTCCCAGTTTCCCAGGGCCAAGTAAGCACCTTCCGAGAATGGATGCCTGATGTCTAGAGAAGACACTGGCTCTGTCGTCCCAGGCCCTTAGCCCAGCTTGCCCCCATGACCTAGCTTCCTGTTTGTGATGCCAGCACTGGAGGGAGGAAGTCTTCAGCCCTGCCCAGGGCTGTAGGGCAGGAATGCCGACACACTGATTGAATGACGTCAAAGCCTGTCCCAGTTATGGGGAGGTGGGTGGGAAGGGCTTCCTGCTGAGCCTCTGAGTAACCTGTTGTGGGGTCTCCAGGGAGCCCAGAAACCTGGTACTTTCTCTAAGGAACGCTGCAGGGACCAGCTCGGGATGTGCCCCAGCACAACTCTGGAACCCTTTGCAAATTACCCCATGCTTGCAAACCTCAGTTCCCTCTTCCAGAGAATGGGGATGCCCAGGTGCATGTGAGCAGGGCTCACTCGCTCATCAGATCCATAATAAGTTCTCACTCTGTGTTCCACACTGAAGAAGCTACAGGAAGAGCTTAGCTTCGAGAGGGATGCTAGGCCAATACAATGTGGCCCTTGGACTCCTGTCAGCATCCGGGACCGTGGCTGGTGAGGCAGAGAGGGAGAAGAAGCCAGCGACAGAGGCATGAAGCATTTCTGGAGGAGGTTAGGAGGAGCTCTTCCAGCATTTGGGCTGTGACTCAGGCTGAATCCTGAACACAAGCACTTCCTAGCCCAGTGACTCAGTATCCCCAACTCTACAGAGGCATCACAACACAAGGAGCCTTGAATAGGCATTAAGGCATGGCTGTGGTGTATCTGCAGGGTCCTTCAAACACCATTTATGGAAGTGAGTTCATAGCTCTATGTATGTGTTGCTACTTGATTCTCAATTGAGCCTCTCAATTGAGAGGTCAACACTATGATTTGGTCTTGGTGTACAGAACAGTAAACTGAGACTCAGAGAGGGAAGGAAGTTGCCCAAGATCATGGAGCTAGGAAGTGACTGAGCCAGGAAAAGCATGTAGGCCTTTCTGACAGCAGTGCGTCCTCCATTGAAAGGACCTCCTGACAGTGTCAGGCAGTGTCCTTGATCCTGGTGAGGCTGTAATTTCAGAGCACACCCTCTCCCATCTATCCTCTGGGGTGTTGTTGCAGTATTACCTTCGCATTGCTGGGACAGAATACCCAATCTAAAGCAGCTGATGGGAGGAGGGTTTTTAGTTTATTTTTTTTTAAAGTGTCAAGGGGAAGCTCCATGATGGCAGGGGAAAGCATGGCATGAGCAGAGGCTGGACATCACCTCTGCCACAGCGGGTAGAAAACAGCAGTAGGAGAGTGGGCTGACTAGCACTGGCAAACTGGAGGCTCATAAATCTCAAGGTACCCCTCCCCCAGTGACACACTTCTCCAGCAAGGCTCTACCTCCCCCAAAGTGCCACCAGCTGGGGACCAAGCATCCAGCACACATGAGGCTATGAGGGAACCTGTCATTCAAACCACCACAGAAGGGTCTTCTGGAAAATTCTGCCAACCTGACCTTCAGGTCACCAAATTTGGGGATACAGATCATCGCAACCAGGTATAAGTAGGCTCTTCCTTCTCTGGTGGGACCACCTGGAGCACTGACACTGGGCCAGGTCTGAAGTCCCATTGTCCTTTGCACCACACACCTAGAAGGCCATGATCTAAGTTCTCTACCTTGTGTGCCTCAGTTTCCCCAGCTATGTTACTAGGTAAGTGTGTGTGTGGCCTAGACCTGGCAACACCAGGCACACTGGAGGGAGTAACAGGAAGTGGGCCACCTTGGGGGTGTGCTGCGTCCACGGGGCTGTCTACCCTTTCTTTCCACCCCTTATGCCTTTCTCCAGGACACTGCTAAGCCCTACTTTGGGGTCAGAGATGTCTGGATTACAGTTGAATCTGGCTGCTCCATAGTCAGGTGACCTACTGTAATGGTGTGAATGAAATGTCCCCCATAGGCTCATGTGTTCTGAATACTTGGTCCCCAATGGTGGCAATGTGGGAAAGTGGTGGAGTCTTTGGGAGGTAGAGCCTTGCCAGAGGAGGCGTGTCACTGGAGGCTGACCTTGAGGTTTATTGGTCCAGCCCATTTGGTGTTCAGAACTAGCTCATTGATATCCTCCCGCCCAGATGAGGTGACAAGATATGACACCTGGTGGCCTTCTCGGCCATACTTTTCCTGCTATGATGAAACTTCCCCTTGAGGCTGTAAGCTGAAATAAATCCTTCCCTTCCATCGGCTGCTTGTGCTCAGGTGTTTTGTGACAGCATCGAGACGGTAACTGCATCACAGGGCCAGGCCCATCTTGCCATTCACCGGGCTACACAAATGCATGGCTGCACTGCTGACAACTTTTAAGACAGCTTCAGAGGAAGAAGTTTGTCTTTGAAGCACTTGGCTCACTGCATCCGTTTAATCAGCCCTTGCACAGCTACTGGGCCTCTACCTCTAAGGACAAACCCAGACCCCGGGAGACATTCCTGACCAGAAGAACCCTTTTCTCAGGTGCCCAGCAAGTGGCAGCAGAGGTCCCTTGATGACACAAAGGAAAGAGTTCTCAAATTTTTTGTTGTTTGGAGTTCTTTGTTGGTGGTAGTGGTGATGGTGGGGTTTTTCATTTTGGGGGGTTGTTTTGTTTTGCTAGGGATGGTGTTGTACCTATAAGCTATATTCCTAGACCTTAGACATTTTCATGCCACTGGTCAGAAACAAGGTTTAGGAGTTAATGCACTCTAGATTTCCGGTTCTACTAATCTTATCAACAGATACTTCCTGTATACCCCAATATGGCTGCCAGATCCACTCGTGTGGGAAGAAGCAGGGGAGACAGCAGGCTGAGCGCCTCTTCTCCATCATGCCCCAGTCCCCCCCCTTCCGGCAGCTGTCTTCTTCCCCACCCCTTCTCCCCCTGCTCTCCTTCAACTCATGTGTGCTTCACACTTTCCATACACCAGCACTGTGCCCTGTGGAGACTCCAAGCAAACATGGGCGACAAGGAACAGATAAATGAAGGAAAGAAGAAAGACCCTTCAGATGCTGACACGTGTCCGGAAGAACATCAAGCAGGGTGACATGACAGTGACCAAGGAGAGAGAGCATAGACGATGCAGGAAGGTGACCAGAGGAAAAGCAGAGTCAGGCAAAAGCCCAATTTGCAAAGACCGTTGGGACAGCAGTGATGACACGGGGAGGAGGCAAGAGCTGGTAGTGGAGTCACAGCACACAGACCTAGACGTGAAACGCCAGCAGCGGGACAGCCTAGGACAGCCGTGAACATCTACAAGGGCTTAGAGAAAATTAGGAGGCAAATGTGGGGTACAGGGAGTCCCTGGGGCCACTAATGAGAAGATAGAAGGGAGGATGGACAGTGAACAGTGGCGTTATAGCCTGTTCTCGGTGGACATTTTATGTATCGTAGCAACACGCAAGAGGATTCTAGAAGTAATGAACTGAGAGGGTAAGAGGGAGGTGACCTACCCAAGGTCATCGGCAGGGAGTGTCAGACCTGAGACCTAAACCTCGGTCTTTCCCACGGAAGTAGCTGGAGCCCTGTGCCCCAGAAGCCCCAGAGCCCTTGGGAAGGCTGCCCTTCCTTGGCCTTTACAGTCCCTCTCACTGTAACTCCTTAGGGACCCTTGAGCCCACCCAGGAAGTCCACTCGGAATCCTACTGGGGGCTCACCATACTGCCAGCCCTTCCTCATGCCTGAGTTCATCACTTCTCCTTGGATCACTCCACCTGGTTTCCTTCCTCTGTAACAGATGCCTAAAATCACTATGTCGACTTGGTCATATTTAGCTCTCGCCAAACCGCACCCTTACCCCTATGGATCACTCTCCAGCCTCAGGGATCAACACACATACTCCAACCCCATAACTCAAATGATGTGTTTACTCATGTGTTCCTTCCCAAAGCTGAACCCTGAATCACAGAGAAGGAGTTAGTGAACATGGATGGATGGATAGATGGATGGATGGATGGATGACTATTTGACATGAGTCTGTGCTGAGTCCTTAACTCATAGGAAAAAGATCAGAAAAAAATGGCAATAGTAACCCAGGCCAGCATGTCAGTGCAGGGGACAGACCATCTGCAATCATGGTGACCATGACATCTGGTGGGCAGAGTGATGAGTGAATCCCAGGACTTGACCAGGAGCGTCTCGCAGGGAGAGCTGGGAACAGAACCATGAAGCACGCGAGGTTCTGACTCAGCCAGGAGTTATGGGAGTTTGGGAAACTGGGCGTAGACACCCATCCATGCACATGCAAGGCTTGTGCATCGCCTGAAGGACTCTGCCTTGCTGTACCACACCCGATCCTCACCATGGTCCTTGAAGCAGGGGGTACTCTAATCACGGTGTATATGAAGAAGCTAATCTCCTAGAACGGAAGTGACTTGTCCAAGACTCCCCAGACAGAAAATGGTAGAGCTGGGTTAGAGGGCTGGATCAAGGTGACCCAAGGACTCAGCATGAGCTTAGTGATAGGTGGTCCTGGTTGGCTCAGGAGGGAGTTGGTAATGCCCAATGTCTCTGAGAGTAAACGCTTAGGGCACTGGATCTACACAGTCTGATTCATGGGAATTCTCAGGGTCACACTCCAAGTTGCCCTGCAAGGACCTTCCCCAAATGCAACCTGACATGTCCTATTGTTCACTGAAATCCTTCAGCAATTCCCTTCCCAGACCTTGGTTTGTCCTTCAAGCTCCTTCATGACCTGACCTTGACAGATCTCTCCAAGCCTTGTGCCTCAACCTCCCAAACCTTGCCTACCCTCCCTTGACTTTTATATGCTTCCATTTCTCTGAACAAACACACTGTGTCTCCCCCAAAGGTCTCTACGCCTTCACCCAGGCTGCGCCCTCTGTTCCTTTGTTGGAAGACCTTCCCAGGCTCACACACCCCACTAGCTTCACTGCTACAAGAATCTAGACCCGGGGCTGGAGAGATTGCTTAGTGGTTAAGGCGCTTGCCTGCAAAGCCTAAGGACCCATGTTTGACACCCCCCCCAGGTCCCATGTAAGCCAGACACACGAGGTGACACATGTGCAAAGTCACAGATGCGCACAAGGTGGTGCACACATCTGGAGTTCAATTACAGTGGCTGGAGGCCCTGATATGCCAATTCTCTCTTTCCCTCTCTCATTAAAAAAAAGAAAAAAAAAAGACCAGTCTGTTGGGCTTGCCTCAAAAAAAAAAAGCTAGCTCTGGCTTTGTGGCTTTTGACAACACCCTCCACCAGGCAGCCAGGGAACCCAGAATCTCTGCTACAATTGGGAGCCAAGAGATGCTCTGATGAGGGACAGGCAGTGCAGGTCGTCAGTTGCTCACTAACTGGCTTCATCTAGACAGAACTCCGGGGGACTGATTTTTCATTCATTACTCTTTCACCTGGTGTGGTGGTTTGAACGTGAAATGTCCCTCATAGCCTCATGTATTTGTGACTTAGCCTCATACGCAAACCCCAGCTGATGGCAATTTGGGAAGTGGATACTTTGCTGGAAGAGGTGTGTTCCTTGAGGCAGACCATAGGATGTTATAGTCCATGCCCCCCCCCCATTGTCAGAGCTAGCTCACTCTTGCTGCTATTTCCCAGCTGCTGTGGCAAAATGTGATGCCCAGCCTCTGCTCTGCCACACTGCCTTGCCATAATGGAACTTCCTCCTTGAAACTATAAGGCTAAATAAACCATTTCTTCCCATCAGCTGCTTTTGGTCAGGTGTTCTGTCCCAGCAATGAGAAAGTAACTGCTGTACCTGGGTATCCACAGTGCTGGTGACGTCCAGCTGGCATCTCTGCTTTTTTTTTTTTTTTTAGACAAGCCTAACAGACTGGGCCTTTCATGAGGGGGCAGGGAGGGAAGGGGGAATGAAAATTATTGTGCCAGGGTCTCCAGCCACTGTAATCAAACTCCAGACACATGCACCACCTTGTGCGCATATGTGACCTTGTGCACTTGTGTCACCTTGTGCCTCTGGCTAATGTGGATCTGGAGAGTTCTTAGGCTTCACAGGCAAGTGCCTTAACCGCTAAGACACCTCTCAGGTCCCATCTCTGCTTTTGCTTATAGAAGGAAATAAGGGACGGAAAAAACACTTCACGGGTTTCCAAATGTTCTTTTGTGGGTATTTTATTGAAAAGCTGGGGCAACAAGAGAAGTTGTAAAGGAGAGTCCAACTCGTCAAACAGAGCTGTCAGCAGCTTCTGAAACCAGACATCCACAGCTCAAAACAGAACTGCAGCACCATTTTACCAGACATTTGGAATGTGGGTGTAGAGAGAAGTGATTGATTCTCAGGAAAAGACCAAAGTTCTAGAATCCAGAAGTCTGACAGTCAAAATGTTTAATCTGCAAGAAAGAGAAAGCCCTTCTATGCCCCCCGCCAGGTCACACATATCCCGAAGAGTTCACTGACTGTTATATGCAAACATGAGATGGAGCAGCCTCAAAGAGACCCCCAAGCTCTCCCCACACCCCTGAGTGAGCTACCCCGGAGTAAGTACACCACATAAAACTTGGCTCCTCATGTCTGTCCAGCAGGAGACAGGTCCCAATAGCCAGTTGACAATCCACTGGATAGTTCTTTTCTGATTGGACAGTCTTGGATCATATGAACACAACGCATATAGCATTGATTGGACTGTTCTGGGTCACATGACCACACCAAACCAATGCTTGTGCCCAAAGGTTCAAAGCGTGCTTAACTGGCTCCCACCATCTGAGCTCCACCTTGGAGTTTGGTTTTGTTTGGGTTTGGGGTTGGGTCCATGGGGTGTAATGCCCATGGGCTTGCAGTTTGTGAGGAAGGAGGGAGATCATTGGAAGGTGGCTGGAGACTGTTAGATAGCCAAGTGTCCCCAGAACCTGTGCGCAAACTCTGTCCCTTTCTCTCTGGTGCAAGACATTGCACCTGACTGGACCGAGGTGTCCTTACCTGCAGAACAGGGGCATCACATTCACATCAGCGTGGGTGGGAAGAGCGGTAAAAGGCCAGCTCATGGGAGGATCCCGGTGTTATCAACTAGTCCCGCCCTCTAGGTTCCCCTGGGTCCAAGACCAACCCTTAAGCTGGACACAAAAAATGGTGCAAAAGTGTCTGGTTTGTAATGGCAAAAGACCTTGGTTTGCCCACACACACACAAATTAAATTAATAAGTAATTGATTAAAAAAAAAAAAAAGGCCCGGCCGGGCGTGGTGGCGCACGCCTTTAATCCCAGCACTCAGGAGGCAGAGGTAGGAGGATCACCGTGAGTTCGAGGCCACCCTGAGACTACATAGTGAATTCCAGGTCAGCCTGGACCAGAGTGAGACCCTACCTCAAAAAACCAAAAAAATAAAAAGGTGGGAAAGGGGCATTAAAGCCACGGTAGATAGAAGATTTTTCAGGGATTCTTGCAGCTTCTGAACTTTATCCAAATAAAATTTCATTTATTTATTTATTTATTTATTTATTTATTTATTTATTTAAGAGAGAGAGAGATAGAATAAGCAAGCCAGGGCCTGTAGCCACTGCAAACAAGCTCCAGACACATGTGCCATCTTGTGCATGTGGTTTACGTGGGTCCTGGAGAATCAAACCTGAGTCCTTAGGTTTTGCAGGCAAGCACCTTAATTGCTTAGCCATCTCTCCAGCCCACTGTCAACTTTTTTTTTTTTCTTTGTAGGGTCTCACTCTAACCCAGGCTGACCTGGAATTCACTCTGTAGTCTCAGGGTGGCCTCAAACTCACGGTGATCCTCCCACCTCTGCCTCCCGAGTGCTGGGATTAAAGGCATGCACCTTCACATCCAGCTGACTGTCAACTTTTTTTACAGAGAAGGAAACCAACACTCAGAGTCAAGTAACCTGCCCAAGGTCACACAGCCTGTTGTTTGACCGAACTGAGATCCAAACTCAGAGCTCTGACTTTGGAACCTCCAAAGTCCCTCATTCACTCCCCGGCCTGCAGTACTGCTCAGTAACTGTGGTTCGCTTTGCTTCTTTTTGTTTGTTTGTTTTAAATATATTTTATTTATTTACTTAAGAGAGAGGAAGAGGCAGAGAGAGAGAGAGAGAATGGGCATGCAAGAGCATCCAGCCACTGAAAATGAACTCCAGATGCATGTGCCCCTTGTGCATCTGGCTTATGTGGGTCCTGGAAAATCGAACCTGGTCCTTTGGCTTTGCAGGCAAGCACCTTAACCGCTAAGCCATCTCTCCAGCCCTGTTTGTTTTTGTTTGTTTGTTTGCTTGTTTGTTGATGTAAGGTCTCACTCTAGCCCAGGCTGACCTGGAATTCACTGTAGTCTCAGGCTGGCCTCAAACTCACAGTGATCCTCCTACATCTACCTCCCAAGTGCTGGGATTAAAGACGTGCGCCACCATGTCCCACCTTTTTGTTTTCTGAGACAGGATCTGAGTACATAGCCTAGCCTGGCCTAGAACTCACGAAGAGTACAGGTTGGCCTAAGACTCAGAGATCCTTCTGCCTCAACCTCCTAAGTGCTGGGGTGAAAGGTTGCCCCACTATGTCTGCCTTAATTAAACTTTGAAAAGCATGATTTTGAGAGAAAGGGACAGAAGAGGCAATTAGGGCCCAATTTGGAGCAGGCAAACTTCTGGGCAAGGTGGAAAGAATGGTTGTGGCCCACCTGGACTTGGGCTTGCAAAGCACCCACCAGACTACCAGCTCTGGGATGTCCCTGGCCTCACGCATATGTGAGTCAAAGAAAATGGCAGTACTGACCACATGAAGCTGACCTGAGCTGACTCCACAGCACAAGCTACATTACACAGCCACCCTACAAGGCATGGTGCATGGGTAAGAAGCCTGATGGCCAGACCAGCCCACAGCTAAGAACCAGCTATGCTAGGATCTGAATTGAAACCCCATAGAGGGGGCTGGAGAGATGACTTAGTGGTTAAGGCACTTGCTGGCAAAGCCAAGGGACCCAGGTTCGATTCTCCCAGTACCCACATAAAGCCAGAAGCACAAGGTGGCGCATGTGTCTGGAGTACGTTTGCAGTGGCTAGAGGCCCTGGTGCACCCATTCTCTCTGCCTCTGTCTCTGTCTCTCTCTCTCTCTCTGTGTCTCTCTCTGTCTCAAATAAATAAATAAAATATTTTAAAAACAAACCGTGGACCCTGGGGTCTGGCTACTTAACAGTCATTTGGCCCCAGCCAAACCTTAAGGTCAGGAGAGGTCAGATAATAGTGCACAGTAGGCTCTCAACCTGGGCAGTGCCTCCTCTCCTTTTCACACTCCTTACCCCTAGTCCCTTGCGGAGGCCTCACTGTGCATGGATGCTGAAGCCTAGCCACTCTGCTTGGGCCAGATGCTCTGGGCCGCATCCCAGGGAGGCCTTCACCTTCAGGTGTCTGGTATGAAGCTGCTCCCTTGCCTGTCGCCATGGAGAGGCATCAACAGGCCTGCGCAATGTTTGGGCAACACAAGCTGGAAGGCTGATCCTCACACCAGAGCTCAGGCCCAGGCACGCTGGGGTACAGGCTGAGGGTGGGGCAATGGAATTCTGGGACACAGTGTGACATCCTCAGACTTAAACAGAGCCATCCAGGCTCCCTATACCCTTTAGCGATGAGCCTCCTCCCTCATCCATACCAAACCAAACCACTAATTCCAATTTACAAATGGAGAAACTGAGGCCTGTGTTCTCAGCCTCTGCCAGGGACCTTGAAAAACCTAAAGGGTTTCTTATAAAGTTCACTTCAATACTCATTTGGCAAGCCCTAGCCCCACCACTAACTAGCTGTTGAGGTCCAGGGTGAGTCATTCTGTCTCTCTAAGCCTCAGTCGTGTCATTTATAAAGTGGGGTTCAGGCCGTATCTTCCTCACCAGCTTCTATGGGCTCCAAGGGACTGAGGACTCAGGCACATGGGAACGCCAAGATTGATCAGCCAGTACCAAAGATCTGCACAAGTCATTCCATTATGAACACTTCTTTGCCTATGCCATCTATCATGGTAAATTGCCTTTGACAATTCAATGTTGCCACTTGGCCTTTGTTACCGTGTCATCCAGTTACACCCATTGCATACAAATCATCAAATTCAGCCCCCACAGCCCCCATGCTAAGGTCTGCATGACAGAGAAGAGCAATGACCGAACTCCCCTCACAAACCTGTGTCTTATGGTGTCAATGAAGGGACCATCATCTGGTCCCTCCCACTGTGCAAGATAAGGTTTCACATGGCAAGTCCATTCCAGCACTCCAGTTTCCTTGGGCTTTTCAATCCTTTCATCAACGTTAAGTCAAGAGATATCCGCAGTTCCAACTCATTCACAGTAGGCCACCTTTTTGGGGGGGGGCGGGGGGATGGTTTCCGACATAGGGTCTCGCTCTAGTCCAGGCTGACCTGAAATTCACTATGTAGTCTCAGGGTGGCCTCGAACTATGGTGATCCTCCTACCTCTGCCTCCCTAGTGCTGGGGGTAGTAGGCTATCTTTTGACCCACACTTCAGCCAACCAATCAAATAAACTCCTGGAACCTTTGAAAACTGCAAGCTGCATTATTAAACCGAGAATCTCTGATCAGTGGGTCCATTTTGATAAACTCCACCTGGTCAAGTTTGATATTCCTTGCACCATCATCCCACACCTTACAATCCATTCCTGCACATTCCCCAGGCCTCTGCTTGAATGAGTTAGAAAACTCTTGACATTCTTTAGGGGTGTATTGTACCACCTCATAGGTCACACGGTCTACCTCACTTGCAGGGGCCTGTTTAGCCTTACAGCTGGCTGTAGGTCTAGAGACAAGGATGGGTGGGCACCGAGGGGCTACAGCGTTGTCTTGCTTGGCATCTTCTTTAGGGAAGGTTATTGCCTGGTCCACAGACAATGCAGGATTAGTTCCCTCGGGCAAGGGTGGGGTGGGCAATACTTCAGGGGGTGAAGGTAGGGATACATCTGCCAATAATGGTGTGTAGACTGCTTCCTTAGGCAAAATAAACTCATCGGAATCTGACAGTCCAATACCCTCAGCATTACCAGGGTCTTCCCGCATACCCCATCCCAGGTTACAGAATCCCACTCTTTTCCAAACAGTGCCCTCACTATAATTGCCAACGCCTGTTGAAGCTGGAACTTGAACCTGTGTTGTAAATCAGCCAATGCTATAATGAGGGCTTGAGTTGGGTTTTCTGCACCTTGGGCCCTTCTAGACAGAAGTCTCTTTCAGGGCCCATTTGGAAACCTTTGATGAACATCTAGAGCTGAGAGCTTTCACCTCGTTTCCCTTGTTACTTTCTCCATAGATGCTTAAAGCAACAGGCCAGCACCATGATATGTCTTACTTTTCCACAAAGATTCAGAAGTTTTGTACACACAGACACTAAATTCCTTGCTCCTCACAAGAGGTGAATCATGATCATCAAATATATCTATCTTGCATAGTTCTTTTTATTAAATATTTTAATTTTATTTATTTGAGAGAGGGGAGAAGATAGAGAGAAAGAGAATGGGCACACCAGGGCCTCCAGCCACTGAAAACGAACTCCAGACACATGAGCCACCTTGTGCATCTGGCTTACATGAGTCCTGGGGAGTTGAACCGGGGTCCTTTGGCTTTGCAGGCAAGTAACTTAACCACTAAGCCATCTCTCCAGCTCTAGCGTAGTTCTTTAAGTAGTTTACTTCATGGATTTCCAGCACTCTCCTTGCTACTAGGATCATCTTTAGTAGCACTCGAGTTGGAGAACCAGCTCCAGATACCACCCAGCTCACTAGAGAAATTCATCTTTACAAGTCTGTTTCTCTACAACCACTCCCGGTACCACAGTCTGTGTCAGCCAGAGTTCTCTAGAGGAACAGAACCAATAGAACGAACGTGTATTAAAAGGGGATTTATTGGATTCACTTGCAAGATATGGGCGGGCAGTCCAACAATATGTGTCTGCAGGCTGGAGAACTGGAGAGCTTGGCAGCTGCTCAGTCAACAGGGCTGGATTCAGGCTGGGTTCCAATGTCCTCAGAAGGTAGCTGAATGGTGGCAGGCAAAAGGCACACACCAGCAAGTGCCAAGAGCAGCCAGACAGAAGAAAAGGCACCTGGTTCTCCTAGGAGCTTTCTCATACACAGGAAGAGCTTCCTATTCTGGAGGAAGAACTTCCTTGCTCAATTAGTCCTTCCTGGAAATGCCCTGACAGATGAGATGGTGCACTTGCTTGATTCAAGTTGACCGCAGAACTTTGAGACCTATTTGTGTTTCTCAATCCACCCTGTCAGGGGGCTTAGAGACGGGGTACCACATGTTAGAAGAGACACTACTTCCCAAGAGTATTTCCCTGCCACCCCTCCTCAGCACCCCAGCTGTTCAGGCCTTTATCACCCAAAGGTGCCCTGGTCCAAGCACAAAGGGGTGACAAGAGCTATGGAAGCTTCTTGGAGATGGCGTTTCTCGGGGCCTTCCGTTTGCTATCATGGAGCTGGCCCGTGTGCATGAGGCTGGCTTTAAGACCAGTCAGGACATGCTGGTAGAGAATATACTGGGGCTGGACCTCTGAAGGGGTGTGCTTCTGGAACACCAAAGCCCTGTCCCCTACTGATACCTAGGGCTGGCGAGGCCCATGTCCCCCTCCACGTCCTGCAGCCCCACGCCTATAGCCTGGTATGCCCCTGCTAAGCTCTGCTTCCCTGTCTGCATGGGATTTCCCTGCCTTTCCTGTGGTAACCAAACCCATGGCTCAGACCCCCAGCATTCTGGAGGGAGCCATGCTTGGCTCCTCCTGGGCTTCCCCAGGCCGCACCCTCAGGAATCCTGTCTGTGGGGAGCTGGTATACTGGGCTGGTCAGCAACTTTCTAGGCCCTCAGTTGTCTTCCAATAAGAGGGAGGGACGTTAGAGTAGACTGACTTCCACCTCTAAGTCTTGCTTGACATGTAAAGCATCACACATTTCTTTCCAAAGATCATCTCATCTCCCACAAGGGCAGACAGAAGTCAAGGTCATCTCCCATAAGGGCAGACAGAAGTCAAGGTCATCTCCCACAAGGGCAGACGGACGGAAGTCAAGGTCATCTCCCACAAGGGCAGACGGAAGTCAAGGTCCTCTCCCACAAGGGCAGACGGACGGAAGTCAAGATCATCTCCCACAAGGGCAGACGGACGGAAGTCAAGGTCATCTCCCACAAGGGCAGATGGACGGAAGTCAAGGTCATCTCCCACAAGGACAGACGGAAGTCCCCAAACTGGCGTAATGCTTGAAATTTGCTTCTCTTCTCTTTTGTCTTCACCTAGCCTTATCTTACCCTCATTCCCTTTCTATCTCTCTTCTTCTTTTCCCTCTTCTTTTCTTACTCCTTCCTTCCTTCCCTCCCTTTCTTTTTTCCCCCTTCCTCTTCTCACACTCTTCCCTCCCTTCCTGCTTTCAAATCTTATATTTACAAAGACAATATTGTACATTTTATAAATAATGAGTAAGGGATTTATAAAGTTCATAAACACATGATAATATCATTTCAAATAGAAATAAGCATGTTGGAGAAAAATTGAGGGGGAAAGAGGAGATTTGTAGATTGGTGTGTGTGTGTGTGTGTGTGTGTGTGTGTGTGTGTGTGTGTGTGTGTGGAGAAGTTGGGCAAGGGAGGGTAAGCATCTCGAAGACAAGAAACGTGGCAGGGAAGCTGTTAATCCAGGCAGCACGCGGGAAAGGCAGGAAGGTAGACCAACTGTAAAGGCTCTCAGGTGGTGAGCAGGGATGCCTGGGAGGAGGAGCAAGGTTCATGAAGAGAGACTGGAGAGCCCAGAGTCCCCGGTGGTGGAGGTGGTGGGAGGAGCATTGGGGAGGGAGACCTTTGCCTCCATGTGGGAGTGAGGAGGAGAACAGAGAGGTCAAGGCCAACTCCTGGGTTTGGGGCTGCCGGCTGGAAGAAGGGACGGCATAGCGCTGGCAGGAAAAGGACAGCAAGCAGATCTGGGGATCAAGACAGAGAGGTGAATGTGAGTTCCAGCCATGTGTGATTCAGGATCACCGCAAACAAGATGCCTCCCCCGTCAGGTGGCTTGAAAGACCATCCAAACAGTTCTACAGGTCTCAGGCCGGGGGGGAAAAGTGACAGACACATTGTCCCCTCTGAGGAGCCTCCCAGGACAAGTGGCTGGTCGTTCATCGTAGTCACTTCACACTGTTGCTGGTTTCAAGAGCAGTGGAGCCCCTCTGGGCTCTGGACGGGTGTAGCTTAGGTGTTAAAACACTGGACATTTAATAGTCACTCTAATTCCCTAAGCCAGTGGCTCTTGAGCTCGTTGTTTTACCAATGCCAATGAATTGGCAAATGCAGACGCACAGTATGGCAAGTTAAGAAAGATTTATTTGGGCTGGAGATATGGCTTAGTGGTTAAGGCGCTTGCCTGCAAAGTCTAAGGATCTGGGTTCAATTCCCAAGAACCCACATAAGCCAGATGCACATGGTGGCACATGCGTCCAGAGTTTGTTTGCAGTGGCTGGAGGCCTTCACGCACCCACTCTCTGACTCTCTATGTGCCTCCCTCTTTCTCTCTTAAATAAATTAAATCAAATTTAAAAAGCAAGATTTATGTGAAAGAAGTACAGCAGATAGCTCTTAATCTGGGAGGGGTCCCGACTGGGTAGCTGACAGGGTGTCTTGGAGCAGGTGTTCTTATAACCTTGGAGATATAAATTGGGCTTCAAGTTGGAATGAGCTTTATTGGTTAATTTTTTTTTTAATTTTACAAAGAGAGACAGAGAATTGGCATGCCAGAGCCTCAGCCAATACAATCGAATTCCAAATGCTTGCACCACCTAGTGGGCATGTGTGACCTTTCACTTGCCTCCTCTGTGTGCACCTGGCTTACATGGGATCTGGAGAGTAGAACATGAGTCCTTAGGCTTTGCAGGCAAGAACTTTAACCACTAAGCCATCTCTCCAGCTCGCTCACTCTCTCTCTCCTTTTTATTTATTTATTTATTTTGGCTTTTAGACATAGGATCTAACATTAGCACAGGCTGACCTGGCATTCACTATGTAGTCTCAGGGTGGCCTCTAACTCACAGCAATCCTCCTACCTCTGCCTTCCAAATGCTGGAATTAAAGGTGTACACCAGCACACCTGGCTTTATTGGTTAAATTTAAACAAAAATGGAGGACCTTGATTGGCTGGAAGGCTGGGGGTGTGGAGCGCAGACTCAGAAAGAGCCTGCCAGGGAGAGGGAAAATGCAAAAAAAAAAAGGCCCAAGAGGAAGAGCTAAGACACTGTCTCAAGTCAGGCTAAGACTGGTCTTGTGCTCTAGTCTGACCAGGCAGAGTGGCACCTATGTTCCTTTGGGCCTGTGCTCCTATCTGATGACTGTAAAAGAAGACTTCCTTGCTTCTCATCTCGACCATGATTCCAATTGTGACTCAGTCCCCCAAATATCTTTTTTTTTTTTTTTTCGGTTTTTTGAGGTAGGGTTTCACCACTCTGGTTCAAATTGACCTGGAATTAACTTTGTAGTCTCAGGGTGGCCTTGAACTCATGGTGATCCTCCTACTGCTGCCTCCTGAGTGCTGGGATTAAAGGCATGCGCCACCATGCCTGGCAGTCCCCCCAATATTTTGATGCACTTCAAAAGGTTTTGCTGTGTGCTAGGCACTGAACTAACTCCTATACCATTGCTAAGAAGGAATGGATTGGCTACCATTCCATTTCATAGAGGAGCTAGGAGAAGCAATGAGTTGTCCAAGACCATACAGTTAAAAAGCTGAATGTTTGTGGGGGGGAGCTGGGGAGATGGCTCAGTGGTTAAGGTGCCTGATTGCAAAGCCTTCCAGCCTGGGTTCAATTCCCCAGTATCCACATAAAGACAGATGCACAAAGTGGTGCGTGTGTTTGGAGTTTGTTTGCAGTGGCAGGAGGCCCTGGCATATTCATTCTCATCCTCTCTCAAATAAATAAATATCTTTGAAAAGAAAAAGCTGGACCCATGTAGGCAACCTGACCCCAGGTCTGTGGATCTAACCACCACAATTCATTGTCTGACCATACACATAGCGTGATGAAGGCTCCTGACCTACCTGGCTCTGTTTGAGGGGCTCCCTTCTGTTCATTTGTTCTCTAGGTAAGTATTCACAGGTGAGGGCCAGGCTGAGGGCAGTCAAAGGGAGAAGGGAAGCTGAAAAATAAGACAGAAGGCTCAAATCCCTGTAGAGCAGGAACTTCACACAACACTCAGGATGGCCCCAAGGCAGAGGCAGGAGAGCCTTGACGTTAACAGAACATGTCTCAGAGCCAACCCAACCCTGTGTGACCTCCAACAAGTCACCCACCCCTCCCACCCTCCATTTGTACCTTGCTGTAATGAGAACAGTGACACCCACCTCCCAGAACTGTCACGAGAGCTCGATGAAAATATCCACAGCACTCAACCTCGTCTGATGGTTCTGTTTTCCACCCTGGTCAAAAATTGCCCAATGACTACTCGCTGAAGAAAACAGGACTTCTCTCCAGGCTGGGTTTACTGTCTCGTGTGCCTGTTTGATGACTGGCTGGCTGACCTCGGAGAAGTTACTGTGAACCTCAAAAGAGGCTGGGCTGGGAAGGCTGCTATGATGTGAGCCTTGGCTGTTTTGCACCCACTGCCACACCCCAGTCAGAGGACACCAGGCCACACAGATGCTCAGCTGTCTCTTGACACAGCAGATCTAGGCCAGTTTAGAACCTCTGCTATGTTGGGTGGCCTCACCTTCTTCCCTCCCAATGGCCAGGTACCTGCTCCCCCATCCACATCTCTTGGCCAATAGTGACCACACACTGGACCCAGCCTTCCCTGTCACCACTGGCTTTGTGTGCAGTGGACACTTCTGGAGAGCAGAGGAACCAACAGCCAGGAAAGCAAGGCTTCCTCCCGGAAGGGAGGTGTGTCACCCAAATTCCTCTTGGCAAGATCCTCGAACTCCTTCCAACAGCATTAAATACCATGTAAGACACTGTGTGTCTCCATGAGGCAGGTGTCACATCACAGACAGCCTGGAGATGTCTAGCAGGAAAGCTGCAGCAGACAGTGGTTCCTGTCTCTGGCTGAGTGGATTAAATGTAGACTTACATTTTCCATATTTTCAAAATGCTCTTCACTGAGGAGATACTACTATTAAAATCACAAGGAAGAAAGCTCCTGGTTTTAAGAGGTAAGGTATTTGGTGAAAAAGATGTAGCTCAAAGAAGCAAAATACACTATTTTTGAAAAGTGTTACATTGAGAAGTACAAATAATATATAAGATCACATATAGCTTGAGTGAGAACGGAGTATCTTTGAAAGAGGGAAGAGGTTGCTCGATCAGTAAAGTGCTTGCTGAGCCAGCATGAGACCCTGAGTACAGATTTCCAGCACCTACCAAAATTCCAGGCCCTAGGCTGGAGAGATGGTTTAGCAGTTAAGGTGCTTGCCTGCAAAGCCTAAGGTTCAGTTTCCCAGTACCCACATAAGCCAAATGCACATGGTGGCACATGTGTCTGGAGTTCATTTGCAGTGGCTATAGACTCTGGTTTTCTCCCTCTCTCTCTCTCTCTCTGTCTCTGTCTTTCTCTGCTTCTTTCTCTGTCTCTGTCTCTATCTCAAATAAATAAATAAGTTTTTTTTTTTTTTAATCCAGGCCTTGGATATGCAGCTATATATAACGCCTTAACTGGGGAAGCAGACTAGAGAATCCCTGGGGCTTGTTAGTCTAGCCAAAGCAATGAGCCAAGTTTAGTGAGAGACTCTCTCTCTCTCTCAAATTAATTTTTTAAAAGAGTAACTTTCTATTTAAAAAAAAAAATTAAGACGTACATTACAACTGTAAGCCAAAAGCAGACCAGCAGAGAAGTGCTGGAAAAGTTGATCAAACACAAAAGGGTGACATTCTTAGAAGCCCCAAGGGCAGTTCCAACACTATAGTCGCCCCTGAGTCTTTTCACCCCCTAGGTTGCAGGGGGGCCCACCAGGTGTCTTACCCACCAGGTTAAGCTGGATAAGAATAGCTTTTGTCAGGCTGGAGGAATGGCTTAGCATTTAAGGCGCTTTCTTGCAAAGCCAAAGGACCCAGGTTTGAATTTCCAGGACCCACTTAAGCCAGATGCACAGGGTGGCACATGCATATGGAGTTCATTTGCAGTGGCTGGAGGCCCTGGTGCACCCATTCTCTTCCTCTGTCTCTCCCCCCTCCCCCCCTCTCTCTCAAATAAATAAAAAATAAAAATAAGATATTAAGAATTGCTTTTGTCTATCTCTGAACTCCTGAACTCCTGGCTCCCAGCACCTCTTGGACTGGACTCCAGAGTAGCATTTAACTATAGGAAATATTGTCAGAAAGAAGAAAAGAGAAGTGAGTAAGGCTCTTTTTATTCTTGAAGAGAATAGGATGAGTCTTTGATATTACACAAAGGGGAGAGTATGGCACCCTAAGTAGTCTTGGCCTTGAGGGGCAGATCAAGGTTCTCATGACGGCATGGCCTTCCTTTCTGCTGCCACTTCTGTCCTGGGCACAGAGGCACCTATCTCACAGGGAAGCCTCACTGTCTCAGGAAGAAAAGGCCCAAGTGAAAGGGGACAGAAATGTCCCAGCTTCCCTTCCTGTGCCGTGGTGCAGGGCCTCTTGTCTGTTTTTCCCTCTAGACTCAGTCCTTTAAAATATATATATATACTTTTTAATTTATTTATTTGAGAGAGAGAGAATGGGTGTGCCAGGGCCTCCAGCCACTGCAAACGAACTCTAGACTCATGCACCGCCATGTGCATCTGGCTTACGTGGGTTCTGGGGAATCGAACCTGGGTCCTTAGGCTTCCCAGGCAAGCGCTTTAACCACTAAGCCATCTCTCCGGCCCTAGACTTAGCTCTTCACACACGTCATGAGCAGGGTGTCCCTATCTGTGTCCAGGAAACTCAAACACTTGATTGAATTCAAGAAGCATCTAAGAACCTACTACGGCTGCCGTATTGACCAAACAAACGAATGAGTAAATGAATCCAGAGACTCATTGTCATCTTATCTCCACTGCTGGATCTTTTCACTGGGGACAACCAGAAAGAGTTGGATGTTAGGCCCTTGTTCATTGGATTTCTAGTATGTTCCAGACACAGCTGTAGCTCTCAAATGGTTCACGTGTCCTAACATAGCTATGCTGACATTTTCAATCACTCCATACTATTCATACTTTGACTGGGAGGTGGGGCAGATTTTTTTTCCTTTTAAAAGAAAGTTAATTCTACTCCTAGGCGGACAGCCAAGAGAACATGCAGCCACATGAAAACTTGGGCCGAATGAGTACGGCAGAATGATCTGTCACAGTCCCGAATGGGCACAACCCAAAGGCCCGTCATCAGAGAAGGAATAAATAGAATGTGGCATAGCCGTATGCAATATGATTTGCCTATGAAAAGAAAAGGAATGCTGGCACTTGCCATGGCGTGGATGAGTCTTGAACCTAGGAGCTGGTGTAAGAAGCTGGTCCCCAAAGACAGCGGGGTTCCAAGTTTCCGTTTCTATGGCAAGTCCACAGAGATGGACGGTAAATTCTCATTGCCTGGGACTGGGGGTGCGGGGGGAGTGGAGGAGTTGTAATCACTAACAGGCAAGTGTGCACAGTTGTGAACAAACAGAAAACCACTGAATGGGGCATTTTACACTGGCAAATTATACGGTATTTGAATTACGTTTCAATAAAGCTGCTATAAAACCCCAAAGAAAGTATAGCATTCCCCTCCTCAGGCACGCACAGCTCAGGGAAGTGGGTTTTGCAATCCAGTGGCCTGCTTCCGTTTATGACTGGCATTTTTATTTTCAACAGCGTGAAGCCCATTCCACAGAAGTTTTTCTCAAGATTCACTTCGTCCTCAGAGGCCCCCTGTGCCACTAGTCACTGCCTGGCCCCAGTCCAGGTCCTTCCCTTTTCTGCTTTTGGATATATTTTCCCATAGTTCCATGCTACTCATGAGTCCAGACCGGTGGTCCTTGGCCCATTTCACCCCATGCCTGCTGCTGCCCCTCCCCCAGTGCCTCTCTGCTCAGTGCTGCCAGCTCCAAATGCCAAGGCTGCCATCAGGAACCCTGGCGACGCAGGCCCCAGTGTTGTGGTGTGTTTGGGCGAAGAATGCACTCACCGCCAGCGTTGCCAGGCGCGGAGGATGACTAAGCCCAGCTGTGTCCGAGTTTCAGCTGCCGGGGCCTCTCAGCTATTTGAGGACAAGCTCACCTCCTCCTGCCTGTGGATGCCTGCGCCCCACGAGGCCCTCTTACACTTAGACACGGCATGCCCAACAAGCATCTACAGAGCCCCTGCTGTGTACAGGACACCCTTCCAAGGACACAGCAATGTGGACACACACACACAGAGGGAAAGAGAGAGAGAGAAAGACAGAGTTGTTGCTTTGATAAGATAAGACAACAAAAAATACTCCAAGCAAGGTGTGGTGGCGCACGTCTTTAATCCCAGAACTCAGGAGACAGAGGTAGGAGGATCACCATGAGTTCGAGGCCACCCTGAGACTATATAGTGAATTCCAGGTCAACCTTAGCTAGAGTGAGACCCTACCTCGAATAAAAAAGCAAACAAACAAAAAAACTCAGACTGGAGAGATGGCTTAGCAGTTAAGGCACTTGCTTGCAAAGCTAAAGGACCTGGGTTCAATTCCCCAAGGTGGCATATGCATCTGGAGTTCGTTTGCAAATGCTGAAGGCCCTGGCGTGTCTATTCTCTCTCTTTCTCCTTCTCTCTCCCTCTCTCTCTTTCTCTCTTACACTTTCAAATAAATAAAAATACTCAAGTAGAAGAAAAGGAAGAAGAATGGTGAGAGGGTGCTGTTCAGATAAACAGTAAAGTGACTGTCAGAGCAGAGCAGCCAGCTCTCTGTAACCTCAGGTTCCATAACCCCTGATCCAACCAACCATGGATCAAAAAGATATGTCTTTTAGGGGACTGAAGAGATGGTTCAGTGGTAAAGACACTCACTTGCAAAGCCTGTTGGCCCGGGTTTGATTCCTCGGTATCCATGTAAAGCCAGATGCACAAAGTGGCACATGCATCTGAAGTTCATTCATTTGCTGTGGCAAGAGACCGTAGTGCACCAACAGAGTCTCTCTCTCTCTCTCAGACACACACACAAATAAATAAAGTATTTAAATATGTATGTGTTGTTAGAAGATCCTCTTCTATTGTTGGTGGGAGTGTAAACCAGTATAGCCATTGTGGAAATCAGTATGGAGGTATCTCAAAAAATTAGAAATAGTCAGCCTGAACTAGAGTGAGACCCTACCTCGCAAAACGAAAAAAAAAAAAAATTAGAACTAGATCTCCCATATGACCCAGCTATACCATTCCTGGACATATAGTCTAAGGACTCCACACTCCGCTACAAAGAAACTTACATGCCCACGTCTGTTGTGGCTGTGTTTACAACAGCTAAGAATTGGACTCAGCTAGATGACCATCCGCATGTGGATGGATAATGAAAATGTGGTACATATACACAATGGAATTCTATTTGTTCAGCAGTTTGGAAAAAATGAAATTATGAAATTCTCAGGAAAATGGATGGACCTGGAAAGAATTATATTAAGTGCAGTGACTCAAACTCAGAAAGACCAAAACCACATGTCCTGCATGTTCTGTCTGATACATGTCTTAGCTTGTAATATCTACAAATACATACATACATACATACATACATACATACATGAATATGGGTAAGACCTATAAATGTAGAACTGTTACCAAAAGTGAATAGGAAGAGTTGAGCCTCAAGAAGTATGAGGGATGGGCACAAAAATACACGTGACCTGCAAACAGAAGGGAGAAAGGTAGTGAGGGAGGGGAGTTAGAGAAGAGGGATTAGAGATAAGGGGGGGAAGGGAATCCACAAAAATAAAATTATTTTTAAAATGCTAGAATGGGGCTGGAGAGATGGGTCAGTGGTTAAAGGTGCTTGCTTACAAAGCCTGATGATGACCTGGGTTCAATTCCCCAGTGCCTATGTAAAGCCAGATGAACAAAGTGGTGCATGCATTGGAGTTTGTTTGCAGTGGAAAGAGGCCCTGGTGCACTCATTCTCACTCATATTCTTTATCTATCTATCTATCTATCTATCTATCTATCTATCATCTATCGTTCTATTTCTCCTTGCAAATAAATACATAAAAGTATTTTTTTAAATATAAAAATTTCAGATTGAATGACACCTAAATCTCTGTATGCTGTGCGTGCGTGCATGCGTGCGTGCGTGCGTGTGTGTGTTTAAACTGTGCCTGTAATGCCTTCACTGGAAATTTGGAGGCTGGAGGATAGCAAGTTTGACACCAGCCTGAGCTACAGAGTGAGACCCTGTCTCAAAAATCGTGCCTGTGCCGGGCGTGGTGGCACACGCCTTTAATCCCAGCACTTGGGAGGTAGAGGTAGGAGGATTGCTGTGAGTTCAAGGCCACCCTTAGATTACAGAGTGAATTCCAGGTCAGCCTGGGCTAGAGTGAAACCCTACCTCGGAAAACCAAAAAAATAAAAATAAATAAAAAATAAAAATAAAAAAATAGTGCCTGTGCCAAAGATGTACACACTTTTTTTCTTGCAATTATTCCCTACACACCTCAGTGTGACAACTATTTGCACACCACACATGCAGTGTGTCAGGGTTTACAAACTTTAAAGTGTATGAGAGGACGTTTGGAGATCCTATAGAAATACAACGTGTGGTGGTGTGAATGCGAAATGCCCCTGAAAGCCTCATGTGTTAGTGATGTAGCCTCAGACTCAACCCCAGAGGGGGAAATTCGGAAGGTGGAGCCTTGCCGGAGGAAGTGTGTCATTTGGGATAGCCCAAGTCCCCTCCCCACTGTCAGAGCTAGCTCACTCTTGCTGCTCCCTCCCAGCTGCTGTGACAAGATGTGATGCCTAGCCTCTGCTCTGCCACGCCATGATGCAACTTCCCCTTGAGACGGGAAGTTGAAACAAACCCTTCCCTTCCATGAGCTGCTTTGGGGTCAGGTATTTCTTCC
Organism: Orientallactaga bullata; assembly: GCA_004027895.1. Lineage (NCBI taxonomy): Eukaryota > Metazoa > Chordata > Mammalia > Rodentia > Dipodidae > Orientallactaga > Orientallactaga bullata. Next base: position 40,827 of record PVKW010003864.1, on the reverse strand, counting down.
CAGTAAGGAGAAAGTAACTTCAACATGGTACGCTTTTAAAGACGCATTTGACGCATGGGTGGATTTCGGCCTCCCGAGTGCTGGGATTAAAGGTGTGTGCCACCACGCCTGGCTGGATAAGTTTTAAATAAAGCAGTAAAGGAATTTATGAACCACCTACTTTGTTGTTGCACACTGGGGTACACTATGGTTGAGAGCAGAGGGGGCTTCTTTTTATTATTGACAACTTCCATAATTGTAGACAATAAACCATGGTAATTCCCTCCCCCCTCACTTTCCCCTTCACAACTCTGCTCTCCATCATATCCCCTCCCCTTCCCAATCAGTCTCTCTTATATTTTGATGTCAGCATCTTTTCCTCCTATTATGATGGTCTTGTGTAGGTAGTGTCAGGCATTGTGAGGTCATGGATATCCAGGTAATTTTGTGTCTGTAAGAGTGTATTGTAAGGAGTCCTACCCTTCCTTTGGTTCTTACATTCTTTCCGCCCTGCACCTTGGCAGGTGTGATAGAGATATTTTAGCACTGAATGTTCCTATGTCACTTCTTCTCAGCATTATGGCACATGCCTTTAATCCCAGCACTTGGGAGGCAGAGGTGGGAGTATCGCTATGAGTTCAAGGCCACCCTGAGAATACATAGTGAATTCCAGGTCAGCCTGAGCTAGAGTGAGACCCTACCTAGAAAAAAAAAATATATATATATATATATTAAGAGAAGTGCTTACCAGGCAGTTTGGTGAACATAATATATGAATTTAGCCAGATACCAGCATGTGTTACACCCCTAGGTCTCATGACTTCCCCCATAGTAAGTTTTCAGTTTCAGGCATGTATTCCCTCCTGCAGAGCAGAGCTCCAGTGAGTGAGCAGTTGGTTTCCCCCATAACAGACATGCCACTATTGCACCCATTGGCTCATTTGGCCTGGCTGGCCAAATTTAAGGCTTGTAGTGCACAGAGTGGGCTTCTTAACAGAGCACAACTATGTGGCCTCACATAGTGTGCCCTACACAACCTTGGGGGCTGTGAGCACACACACTGTAACACAAATGACACCCTCTGGAGGTGGGCAATGTGCCAGCCTGATCCTCAACATTTTGGAAATACTTGCTGACCACCAGAAAACAGAAGGGGCACAGGCTTTCGGTTCATGACCAAATCCTCCTGTTGCAACGACCATCTGTGTGCCCCCAGGTAGGTGATTTAACCTCTCTGAGCCTCTGTAGTAAAATAGGAATAGTTCCCCACCTCAAAGAGCTGAGGTGTTAGAAAATGCCAGATATATCACACAGGTCCACAATAACTCTTCACTCCTAACTTTGGACATTGGAAATTCTTTTTTTTTTTAATATTTAATTAATTTATTTATTTGAGAAAGAGAGGGAGGGAGAGAAAGAGAGAGATCGAACAAGAGAATGGAAGCACCATGGCCTCCAGCCATTGCAAACAGACTCCAGAAGCATGTGCCACCTTGTGCATCTGGCTTATGTGGTTACTGGGGAATTGAACCTGGGTCCTTAAGCTTTACAGGCAGGCCTCTTAACTACTAAGCCATCTCTCCAGCCCAAGGGAATTCTTTTTAAAAAAAAATTGTATTTAATTATTTGCAAGCAAAGAGAGAAGAGAGTCAGACAGAAAGGATGTGCCAGGGCCTCCAGCTGCTGCAAAGGAACTCCAGATTCATGCGCCTCCCTGAGTGGCTCCAATTTTTTGTTTTCATTCTTGCTTCTAGGGCCAGCTCTGACCCAAATTAGTAGGGCCTGTTCCTGCAGGAATTCCCTCGCAGGCATCTTGTATGCACACATGAGACTCCACACTGAAGCATGGTGAATAGAGCACGGAACCAGAAGCAACTTCCATGCTGGCCAGAAGCAGCAGGCGCATGTGTGCAGTGAGTACCACACAGCCATCGCTCAGAGGCAGCCAGCAGCATCTGCACAGGAAGTCATCCCCAGGGACCAGGAGGAGTCAGAAGGAAGGTATGCAGTAGTTTATGGCACGGAAAATGGAATTTTCCAGGACTTTCATTTGCCCAAGGATGCTCATAACTGGCTTAGCTCAGACGCAGAGGAGAGAGGCCATGGAGTGCTGAAACCTAGTTCTCTCATGCAACCCCTCTGAGGAAGACTGGGGTGACCATTTCTGGAAAGATGCAAGAGAAACTGAGACCATTAGCTCTCCAATAAAGGAGGAAAGTGGAGGGAGGCGTGGAGAGAGGCTGCCCATCACAGATTAGACTGGAGTTCTCTGGAATCTTACACCACAGTCCTGATTTAACTCGTGAGATTAAAGCAGCCCACGGTGAAATACAGTGTAATATGAACTTGCCCTTTGGCCTTGACAAGGTACATGAGGGCCCTCTTTGACATGGTGGGAACATCTGGAGAAGAGAAGCAGGGCCCTGCATCACTGTTGTTCTGGATTTGTTCTGGGCTCCTGGCAGCAGCTCCATGGGTGCCTGAGGGCTGGCCATGGCTGGACACTGCTCAGTCACAGCAAGGAGGCTTGTCCTCCAGAGAACACTCTAGATTGCCAGGCCACCCTAGATTAGGCACACTCTGGGTGTTCAGGCAGCATGCACTTGTGTTTATACTGTTTCCTAGGCAGCAGGAACCAGCTGCCCTGGATCAAGGGTCTAATTTTAAACACGGGGTTCTGGGCAGGCAGAACTAAAAGGTCAGGTCCTGCAGAGCTACCCACAGGACTCAAATGCTAAAAAAAAGATGACCCTGAGTGCCAAGAGCAGCAGCAGGAAGACGCTTCCTCCCTTCTTCCTGCCCTTGACCCTGCCCTAAAGTAGGGGTCCCCAAGCCACACGCAAGAGTCCCACCTGAGGGTGTCAAAGTTTCTGATGGTTTTCATTTGTTGGGCTTGCTCACATCAAGTCCTAGTAAGGTCCACACCTGACCCGGTTCGTGTGTCCTTTGTGCCTCAAATTCCCTCTTCATTTGCCTGTTCTTTCTCTTTCTCTCCCCCTCCTCTCTCCTTCCTTCCCCTCCTGGCTCTGGCCCCCTTCTCTCCCTCCTTGCAATTAATTTGCAGCAGATACTAACTCTTTCCTAAAGGGTCCACATCTGCTGTCTGACGGCACATTATCTCATGGTACTATTTAACTAGTTCTTCTGCCGGGTGTGGTGACGCACGCCTTTAAACACAGCAGTCGGGAGGCAGAGGTAGGAGGATCACTCGAAGTTCGAGGCCAGCCTGAGACAACACAGTGAGTTCCAGGTCAGTCTGGGCTAGAGTGACGCCCTACCTAAAAAAAAAAAAAAAGTTCTTCTGTCTCCAGTGTCACCTGTCAAGTGCTGCTTGAATGGATGCCAGGGACGGGTTCAGGCCTCACAGGTGATGCCACGTTTTCCCATCAGAAGAGAAGGTCGTCGGCTCTTGTGTCTTCTTATGGGGTGAGCAGCCACGGCTGGCCAATGTCCCCTCCAATCCACTGGTTACAAGAACTGTGAGCATCTAATTTCATCGTCCCTTTACATTCTTTTAAGTAGGACTAGGTCTAACAGATGGTACCATTTGTACAGGAAGAGGAAGAGAATGGGCTATGATGCTCCCTCTATTTGAGAGCTTACATCCATTTTGGCACAATGAACAGTGTTTTTGGCGTGATTTCCGGAGGCTTCTGCCTGTTTGCTGTGAACACAGGACGCCTGTACCTGGGGGCCTCTGCGCTCTGGGCCTGGCTGGGTACGCATGCAGAACCAGGGCGCACAGGGTCCGCCTGTCTCCTCGCCTATCCTCACCCAAACCCACCTTGCCCTTCCTCGTCTCAGCCCCTGCAGCCAGGCGGCCTGGTGACCCTATTGTTCGGCCACTTCCCTGGCCCGGAGGGGGGCGGCTGGGAACTGGAGGCGCCTGGCTTTTCCTGCCGTGAGCTGACGCGAGGCCTGCGGAAGGAACCGAGGGACGCGCTCCGTTCCTGCCGCGCCCGCCTGCACGCACGTCCGCTGGTCCCCTCTACCCCCCTGCGGGAATGGGTCCCTTCTCTCCCCCAGGCCATCCCCTGCGCTGAGAGTGGAGCCCAGGAGCAAACCAGGACGCCCAAGGCAATCAGGGGATCCTGGCGTCGATGACCCGCCAGCCCCATGGTGCACAGTGCCACCTTCAAGGGGCGACCTCAGGGCAGCTCAAGCAGGTGCTTGACATTTCACCCCCCCCCCCAGAGCAAGTAGCTGAGAACGAAACCAGTGCCTCGTGGGCACCCACCAGGGCAGGCACGCACCTTCTCGTGTAATCCTCATTAGTTGCCAAATGAGTAGGATTCGTCTTGAGCTTCCACGCTTTGCGAGGAAGTGAATGGATCCAAGCGTTCCCGGGTCCAAGAGCATGATGGGGACTCAGGTGCGTGAAATGCACCATATAAATGGTCTCTGCGTCAGTCAGTGCACTAGTTGGAGCCGCCATGGACTAGGAGAAGCGCCCTCTGTCTGCCTCAGTTTCCTCGGGTGTGTAAGATAAAGCTGATGACAGCGCCTACTTCAACACTGTTTATTGTGAACCTTAGTAAGGATGCCCATAGAGTTCAATCTTTCGTTATTCTTATATACCTTCTGGAACCCTAGGGGCTGAAAGGGAGCCAGGGTCCCCAGCCATCCCTGAAGGGTCACCTGGATGTGAAACTTTGGGTCTAAAAGCCACCCCCCCCACACACACACACACACGACAGTCCCAATGGTTGCCATGCGAAGCTGATGTTTGTGGTTATAAAGCCTGGGTAGTTCTCAGCAGGGCAGAAAGAGGCCTAGTTTGTATGCTCAGAGCTATGATTTCTCCCAGAAGCCCTCGAGGTGCCCTTTGTCCTGCTCTCCTCACGCTGCCCTTGCTTAGTTGGCCACGGGGAAACCAGACAGTCTTAACATGAAAATTTTCCGCATCCTTCAGGGCAATCTTTTGGTGCCAGAAATAGTCAACAGGATTTGGGACTTAGCCCAGGCCACTAAAAATAACTTCCATTGCCCCCCCCCCTGGAAAGCCTGCTCCATGTGGGCCCCAGATGGCCAGCACCTAATGGGCTCTCTTGCCAGCACCTTAAATGACCATGAGCTCTGCTGGGCTGGCTGACAGGACACAGAGGAGGTGGATTCCACTCAGCTTCCTCAAGCCAGTTTCCACAGCCCCAGACATGTCGCTTCTCCCACTCCATGGCACTCCCTTTCCCTCCACCCGTGTGAGCATGGCAGTGACATACGTTCACATCTGGGCAATCACAGGGTGCCTCACACAGGCAGGAACATGTGGCCTTACCCTCCCTGTCTAGCTGCGCAGCATAGGTGTTGACATTTCCAGTCACGGCAGCCACACATGCGCAGTCATATCAAGTACCTCAGGGCCCCATTTTCAAGCTTCCTCACGTTTCCAAGACCATGTCTTCAGGTTGTCTCACCACTATCTCCATTTCTTCCCTATTTCCATCTGGCTTCTGAGACTTTAATTTTGTGGGGTGTGTGTGTGTGTGTGTCCACGCTCAGGACTGAACCTTGGGGCTCACACATGCTAAGCAAGCGCTGAACCACTTGAGTGCTATCCCTGGCCCTCTTTTTATTTTGAGACAAAGTCTCACTAAGTTGCCTAGGCTGGCCTTGAGCTCATGATCCTCCTGTTTCAACATCCCAAGCAGGGATTATAAGTTTGTGCCACCAGTCCAGCTTCCCAAGATTTTTGTTAAACTTGACAAGCCTTAACTACAGTCTGTATTAGACTGAGTGCCATGATACTACTGCAGAGAATGCCACATCTCAATGACAAGACACAAGCCATCAGGAGTCTGACCCCAAGTGACCCATAGTATCTTGCCCACACAGCCGATTCCAAGAAGAAGAAGAAAAAAACCTCACTCTATAAAACATATTCCTAGAGGGCTGAAGAGATGATTTAGCAGTTTTAAGGTGCTTTTCTGTGAAGCCTAAGGACCCATGTTCGATTCCTCAGGACCCTTGTAAGTCAGACGCATAAGATGGCAAATGTGTCTGGAGTTTGTTTGCAGGGGCTGAAGGCCCTGACACACCCATTCCCTCCCCCCCCCAAATAAATAAATAAATTTTTTTTGAGAGAGAGAGACAGAGAAGGGGTGAGGAAGAGGCAGAGAGAGAATGGGCACGCCAGGGCTTTTCAGCCTCTGGGAACGAACTCCAGACGCGTGTGCCCCTTGTGTGCATGTGCAACATTGCACGCTTGCGTCACTTTTGAGTCTGGCCATACGTGGGACCTGGAGATTTGAACAAGCATTCTTAGGCTTCTCGGGCAGGCACCTTAACCACTAAGCCATCTGTCCAGCCCAAATAAATAAATTTTAAAAAGCAAACTAAAATGTATTCCTCCCCCAAGTCATGAGATATCACCTAGCCATCCAGATATGAGTCCCATGCAATAAGACCTAGAAACTTTCCTTTTAACTACTATAAAAACAACTTTCAAGGGGCTGGAGAAATGGCTCAGTGGCTACAGGTACTTACTTGCAAAGCCTGCTGGCCCAGGTTCAATTCCCAGCCCCCACATAGTGTGTCCAGTATTCATTTGCAGTAGCAAGAATCCTGGTGTAAACATGCGCACACGTGCACGCGCACACACACACACATACAAACAAATAATTATGGAAATAAATTCCTAAAAAGGTTTCCCCTTCCTCCCAGCAGCATAGTCCCCTCTCTGGAAACTCATCCACTGCCGCCTTATAGTGTATTTCAATAACTTTCCTCCATGAGTATCCCTGGTAAAGTCTTTTTTTTTTGTTTTTTTGAGGTAGGGTCTCACTCTGGCCCAGGCTGACCTGGAATTAACTATGTCATCTCAGGGTGGCCTTGAACTCACGGCAATCCTCCTACCTCTGCCTCCCGAGTGCTGGGATTAAAGGCGTGCGCCACCACGCCCGGCCGGTAAAGTCTTTTTAAGCACCCACATCATTGGCCCTCCTCCACAAGCTGTCTCCCACAGCACTGGTTATCAGATTGACACAGTGCTTCTGTGAGAGAATGTGAGAGAATGACGCTGGTGGTTCGGGCAGGCCAAAGAGGCTGTGACCAGCTTGTTATAAGTGAGAGGGCGGACACGCATACACACGTATGCACATGGAAGATATCATTCAGGAAGGTCTCCATCCCCTTGGCAGCTTCAGATATCCACTGGGAGGGCATCTGAGAATGCAACCCCTCCATATAAGGGGGACTGCTATACCAAACTGAGGAAACTCCTCGTTTATAAACCTATCTAAGTTATCCTAAAGAAAGCCAGTATCTTTTGTGGCTGCTGTTGCTGCCTAAATAGGTTCTTGCAGCAGATTGCATGGATCATGCTTATAATCCCAGCCCTTGGAGGCTGACATGGAAAGATTGCTATGAGTTTGAGAGCAGCCCCAACTAGAGATGAGATCCTACTTCACAAAAAAAAAAAAAAAAAGAGCCAGGCATGGTGGCACACACCTTTAATCCCAGCACTTGGTAGGCAGAGGTAGGAGGATCGCTGTGAGCTCAAGGCTAGCCTGAGACTACATAGTGAATTCCAGGTCAGCCTGGCTTGAACGAGATCCTACCTTGAAAAGACCAGAGAGAGGATGAAAGAGAGAGAGAGAGAAGAAAAAGAAGGTAAGGAGAGAGAGAAAGAAAAGAAAAAGAAAGGAGGGAGGGAGGGAGGGAGGGAGGGAGGGAGGGAGGGAGGGAGGGAGAGAGGAAAGGATCTTGCTATGCAGGTCAGGCTGACCTCCAATTTGCTATGTAGCCCAGGCTGTCCTTGAAGTCCTGGTCCTCCTGCCTCAGCCTTCCAAGTTCTGAGACTACACAGAAAAGTATAGCCTTTATTATCCTGGTCAAGAAACAAATCTGTTTCTTTCCCAGACTATTCACCATGTAAACATCCTTGAGAAGAAGGTTCTAAGCAAAAATGTAGTGAGATACAAAAGCACCGTGGAGAATTCGCCCATGGACTGTCCTCAGGAACCCACAGGCCTTTCGTCTTCCAGCTCTGCCGTCACCCCCAGTATGACTTCATGATTGAAAATAGCTGCCTTGGCTCCAGACATCATTCCGTATTCTAGCTGGGGGAAGCAAAGCACTATTTATGGAGGCTTCTGAGAAGTTAGACATATCTTAAGCTTGACCTATTCAAATCTTGTCTAAAAATCCATTATTAAGAAAAATAGGGGCTGGAGAAAGATGGTTTGGCAGTTAAAGGTATTTTCTTGGAAAGCCTGATGGCCTGCGTTCAATTCATCAGTACCCACATAAAGCCAGATGCACAAAATGGTGTATGCATCTGGAGATCATTTGCAGCAGCTGGAGGCTCTGGCATGCCTATTCTCTCTGTGTTTCTCCTTTCTGTCTCTGCTTGAAAAAAAAAAAAAAATATATATATATATATATAATGTTTTAAAACAAAACACAAAGCCAGGCGTAGTGATGCACACCTTTAAACCCAGCATTTGGAAGGCAGAGGTAGGAGGATTGTCATGAATTTGAGGTCACCCTGAGACTACATCTACACTCCTAGGAGTAACTCCCAGAAGCTCACTGCTTCACTCAGCCTTGAGTGGAATGGTTTCTTTCTTCAGAGCCCTCACTGCCCCGCCCCCCAGGACAAGTCTCCCAATGATTTAGGAAAGCCTGCCGCAAACTCTTCCTCTCCTTACAGTGAAGAAAGGAGGGTGTAAATAGCTCATTCACCAACCGTGTAGGCAATTTATTCAACCACAGGACTGGAAGGAAGCAGAGACCAACCTCCTGGTCAGTGATCCACCGCTGTCTTCTCTTCTCAGGACACTGCCATGCCCGCACTATGTGATGCCCCGCGTAGGAAGCACAGGGTTCAAAGTGCACTGGGGGCAGAGGGGAAACCTCTTGGGAATGGAGCTCTAGGACAGGAGGGCCTGAGAATAAGTCCTGGGGTCTTTATTCCTTTCATAAAATCAAAGAACTTGACGCTTGGCACAGTGGCTCATACCTTTCATCCCAGCACTCGGAAGGCTGAGGTCGGAGGATCTCCATGACTTCAAGGCAGGCCTGGGCTATAGAGTGAGTTCCAGGTTAACATGGGTTAGAGTGAGACCTTGCCTGAAAAACAAAAAGAAATCAGTCAGGGACCTTGGCTTCAGACCATCCACACTTCCTGGAACAGGGACCCCCTTCCTATGCCATGTATTCAGGCTCTTAGGGTTTAGGGTCACCTCTTCCAGGAAGTCTTCCTGCCTGTTATCCTTATGCAGCTATCTACACCTCACCCACACTCCCAGAGCATCGTGCTAAGCTTATGGTTAATTGCTGATCTCTACCATTGGCCAAGAGAGCCAGGGGTTATCTGGCCATGTGTTCCCCATCTCTGTGTGGCCAGCATTCATCTAGTTCAGGACCTGGCACTCTCATTCAGTAGGGGCTGGTCTTGAGCCGGAACTGTGGGCATGACTGGAGCCCGTGTCTTGACAAACCCCTGCCTAGAGTCTCTAGCATCATTCACAGCAGGATGCCATAACCCACTCGACTCCACTCCTATGAGCCTCTCCCACTTTAGAATGACGTCCCTTAAGAACCAACCCCCACACTAAATGTTTACTCAGCCGTTCATTTCTCTAACTTCCTTTTAGTGGGGACATTCATTTCTCTAATTTCCTTTCGGTGGGAACATGTACCTGGACATGCGAAAGGTGTGAGCCTGCCTAAAGGAGACACTCTTTCCTCCTTCCCTCTGCCTTCCTTTCCATCCCCTTTCCTTCATCCCTTTTTTTTCCCTTCTTTTTCATTTCCAGCTAGGGTTTTATTCTAGCCCACTGAAATTCACTATGCAGTCTCAGGCTGGTCTTGAACTCGCAATGATCCTCCTACTTTTGCCTCCAGAGTGCTGGGATTAAAGGCATGTGTCACCACACCCGGCCTCCTTCAGTCCTTTTTTTTATTGAGCAACTGCTATAGACCAATGTGGAGCCATGGGTGCCAGGAAGGTGACCGTGGGAGTGCAGCCCAGAATCCCCAATGGCCTCTAGACAAAGGGCATTTCCAGGGAGAAACAGCACAGACAGCATCTTCAACCAGATGAGAAGGTGTGAGTCAGAGCTCCGAGCAACCCCCACAGACTTCCCTGTGAATCAGCTGCTACCCTCAGCCTCATCAGAGGTCCCACAACAGGGGAAATTCTCCTCAGGACAAGAGAAGAAATGTGGGGAAGTGATGTGCAGCTTGGGTTCCGAGTGCCCTCACTAAGGCTGACGTCCCACAGTGGCCCTTCCCAAGCCCCATCCGTGATCCCAGTGTCAAAACTTCAAGATGGCCAGGTCCTGGGTGGCCAGGGATCTCCATTACTTCTTACTCACCAAGTGTTTTCAGATGTTTTACTTTGTTTGCATGCATGCATGCGCGCGGACCACACACACACACACACACACACACACTCACAGGGTCATTATGGGAAGGTCTCCAAGGGAAATTGCCTCATGTGGAAGGGAAGGAGATGGCTGAGAAGGAAACAGTCACTTCCCCTTTGCTGGGGCCCAGGACTCACGCAGAGAGGAGAAGGAGTGGTCACAGACTTAAAGTTCCTTCATGTGCCAGCACATGTATGGAGTACCCTCAGCATGCCCATCAGCATTCAAAGAGTGGGTGTTTGGTCTTGAATATGACAGACAGGCCATCACCTCAAGACCTTTCTGAGGGACAGACCTTAAGGCAGTAAGCAATTGTCATGGAAAAGGGCACCATGGAAAAAGGTAGAACCGAGGATGAGAATAAGGCCCGTTAGAGCCACCAGGAAGAGGGGTCTGGCTTAAATGGTGGCAGTCAGAGAATGGCTCAAGGGTGTCATGGCTGTTGAGTACAGAGCTGATGGAACAGAGAGAGCGGCTGATAGGGAGAGAAGGGAGATGAGTGTAGGTGAAGGTGGAGCAGGGGCCCTGAGGCAGGAGGGAAGTTTGCCTATGCTAGAAAGAATAATGAGCAGCCTGCCGCAAGAGGTGAGTGAAGGGAAGGAAGCAAGGCAGGAGAGGAGGTCAGAGGCCGGACTCCACGGAAGGTAGTAGAAAGGCAGCCTTTGGACCACTTGGGCTTTGACTCTGAGGGAGATGGAAAGCTGAGGAGTGTTTTCAGTTTCACCTGATATGCTAAAAGCTTCACTGTGCACTTGTAATTTTTTAAATCTTTTTATTTATTTGACAGAGAGGGAAGAGAGAGAAAGAATATGGGTTCCCCAAGGCACACTTCTAGAGCTCATGACCTCCCCCGCCATAGGCTTTTGATTAGGGTTTTAGTAACAGACATGTGTTCCCTCCCATGGAACAGACCTCCACTCCAATTAGAGAGCAGTTGGTTTCCCCCAGACATGCTACTATTGCATCCGTTCGGTCATTTGGCCTGGCTGGCCAAACTTAAGGCTTGCAGGGTCCACTGTTTTCACCGCTGATGACTTCTGTCTCCCATAGGGCTGCATGCAGTGCAGCTTTTGCCAGCTTTCTGTTAGCTGGTCTACAAGGAGGAGGTTTTCAGCTCAGCCCCAGCTTGATTTCTCAGTGACTTTGCAGCCCAAGCATGTAGAATCTTCAGCAATAGGATCTTACCATCTATTTCTGGTGGGAAACCAAGAGCTTTGGCAATGGCTTGTAAGGTCTTGAGGGCCAACAACTCACTGGAAGGATCCCATCCCTGGTATTGAAATTTTTCTAGTAACAGTCTATGGCTTCTGGGTGTGCCATTATCCAATAAAGCAGGTTTCCATATAACTTATTCATAACATCTTGAATTTTGATTAATCCTCCCCCACCCTTCTTTTACTCAGTCTCTTTCCATGCCCTCCTTTAGGCTATTCCACTCCCAGTAATCTGTTCTTCTACTTACATACATACAACACCATCCCCTTAAGTCTTCCCCTCTCCTCCCTTCCTTATAGCCTTTGTCTAGCTTACTGGCCTCTGCTACTGATTTTTACTCCAACTCATGCACACGTCTAAACATTTGTAGCTAGGAGCCACATATGAGATAAAACATGTGACCTTTGGCTTTCTGGACCTGCGTTACCTCAGTTAGTATAATCCTTTCCAGATCCATCCATTTCCCTGAAATTTTCATAATTTAATTTTTCTTTATTGCTGAATAGAATTCTATTGTATAAATGTACCACATCTTCATTATCCATTCATTAGTTGAGGGACATCTAGGCTGGTTTTATTTTCTAGCTATTGTGAATAGAGCAGCAATAAACATGGATGTGCAAGTAGCTCTAAGGTAGTGAGAAGAGTCCTCCGGATATGTGCCTAGGAGTGGTATAGGTGGGTCATATGGTAAATATATTTTTAGCTGTCTCAGGAACCTCCGCACTGATTTACACAATGGCTGTACCAGATTAAATTCCCACCAATACTGTAGAAGGGTTCCTCTTTTTCCGTATCCTCGTCAGCATTTATCATCATTTGTTTTCTTGATGATAGTCATTTTGACAGGAGTGAGATGGAATCTCAAAGGAGTTTTAATTTGCATTTCCCGGATGGCTGAGGATGTAGAACATTTTTTAGATGTTTATATGCCATCTGTATTTCTTCTTTTGAGAGCTCTCTGTTTAGTTCTATAGCTCACTTTTAATTGGGTTTTTTTGATTTATTATTATTTAATTTTCTGAGTTTTTTGTATATCCTAGATATTAATCCTATGTTGGATGGTTTGCTGGCAAAGATTTTTTCCCATTCTGTCCCTATTGATTCTTGAGTCTTATTCTCCTCCAGCCACGGCAGACTAGCTCTCATAGTGCTTGAAAGTATTATGCAGGTTGCTAAGGAAGAAAAGTCATCAACACTCATAACCAGCAGGGAACCCCACAAACTTTACAACCAACTAGCCAGACAAAATGTGCCCACTGTGTAATAGTGGCAGATCTGTTGTGGGGGTAACCAATTGCTCTCTGAACTTCAGGGAATTCATGCCTCATGCTGACAACATAGTCAAAAGCCAGTGGCTGGAGAAGTCATAAGCTGTAGGGAAGAGCTATTATTATCGCTTGGCTCATACACTGTGCCTATCAAATTGCCCTCTAAATAGTTACATTTATGCCCATATATTAGTGTTGCTGCTCTTCTGCTTAGAGAAATGACAGTTGAGTGTTCAGCACTAAATGAGACATCTATCATACCTTCCAAGGCTCAGGGACCATTACAGAAGAGGTGGCGGAAAGAATGCTGTAGGCATTGAAGGATGAGGAGGAGTGCTGGGGAATTCTGTCAACCAGACACAAAGTGACAGTTGCATCCATGACCTCACAGTGGCTGTCATGACCTGTACAAGGCTTGCATAAATTTGGGCCCATCAGTATGTTGCCATGAGTAACAGAGGAAGTCCAAAACAAAGACATCCAAGAGGGACTAGTTAGAGAGAAGGGGTTTAGTACAAAGGGACTGGAGGAGAAGGGAACAAAAGCAAGCAATAGGAGGGAATTATGATCAAAATACATTATGGATATGTAGGAAAATTGCCCACAAAAGTCTTTTTAAAAACTAGACTTCTGCCAGGCATGGTGGCGCATGCCTTTAATCTCAGCATTTGGGAGGCAGAGGAGGGAGGATTGTCGTGAATTCGAGGCCACCCTGAAACTACATAGTAAATTCCATGTCAGCCTGAGCTGGAGTGAGACCCTACCTGAAAAAAAAAAAAAAAAAAAAAACTAGAATTCTGTAACCAGTGAAATATATTTATAGAAAAGCAAACTGGGAGAATTTGTAATCAGAGCACTAAATGTTATTGCTATCGTTTATGTTATGTTATGCTATGCTATGCTATGCTATGCTATGCTATGTTATGTTATGTTATTTATTTATTTATTTATTTATTTATTTATTTATTTATTTATTTATTTATTTGAGACAGCGAGAGAGAATGGGCACGCTAGGGCCTCCTGCCACTGCAAACAAACTCTAAGATGCATGTGCCACCATGTGCATCTGGCTTTACATGGGTACTCGGAAAACGGACATGGGTCCATTGGCTTTACCAGCAAGTGCCTTAACTGCTGAACTATCTCTCCAGTCCTTGGCTGAGAATACGCAGAGGGGGATATCACACATCACAAAGGCGAAGAGATAGCTCAGAGGTGACTACAAAAACTGTAGAGGCCATTTTAAGACATTGATGAGAACTTTATAGAGTTTGGAAATGGACATGTTTTGAAGACAGGCCTGTCTCAATTTGAGGATGAATTAAATATGTCATAAGAGAAAAAGTACAGTCCAGGATTTCCCCAAAGCTTTCCTCCTGAGCTAATGGAAGAATGAAGTTGCTGTTAAGAAAGGTAAGAAGTTCTTTTTGAAAGTCTGTGCTCCACGTTCTTTGAGTCAGGGCCTCTTGCTGCTGCAAATGAACTGTCGGGCTGCAAACTAACTTCTGATAGCTGGCCCACAGTTTCTGATACTCCTGGCTCTGCCTACAATTGCTTTGGCAAGCTGGGATCACAGACATATGTGCCACTCTGCACCTGACTTCACGTGGGTGCTGGGGAACTGAACTCCAGGCCAGCAGACTTTGCAATCACTGAGCCATCTCCCCAGCCCAGTGGTAGGAAGTTCTGCACAAAGACCTTGTTGGGTTTGGAGTAAATCAAAAGTGTCCTTTTAGAATTGCCAAATTTGGGTATCCATTTGACCAATAAATGGATATGTCTAAGAAGCTATTGGATACTCAAGTCTGCATTTAGAAAAAGACCTAGAATGGAGATTAAAGGACCATTGCATTGAAAAGTGACTGTCATAATCTGCACACAAGACCTGAACAATACTGGGCCTATCAATATTTTGTCATAGATGATGTAAGAGCACATGAGGCCCCATCTCTCCCTGGGAACTATATATAGTTATTGGTGGCCAGGAGAATGAGAGGCAGTGTCTGCAATGCTGTAGCCACCAGTTGGATCCATGTGCCCTATAAATAATCCACCCCCCCCACACACACACACACATATTCTCATGCAGGCAAACCTAATTAAACTCAGTGGGTCACAACAACACTCAAGAAAAAAAGAAAAATGACATTAACACAGAAGAGAAAGTAATTGGGAAGAAAAAGGGGTTCTGTGGAAGGAAGTGCGGAGTCAAGAGAAGGTACTGGGAATAGATTATGATCAAAATACATTGTATACATGTATAAAAATTGTCAACAAAAATAAATTTTAAGCCGGTCGTGGTGGCACATGCCTTGAATCCCAGCACTGAGGAGGCAGAGGTAGGAGGATCGCTGAGAGTTTAGGGCCAGCCTGAGACTACATAGTGAATTCCAGGTCAGTCTGGGCTACAGTGAAAAACAAAATTAATAAATTTATAGATCGATAAATAGATAGACAGACAGATAAATTTTATGTCTAGAGAGATGACTCAGCCGTTAAAGTGCTTGCCTACAAAGCCTAATGACAGGTTCGATTCCCCAGTGTCCACGTAAACCCAGATGCACAAAGTGGTGCATGCATCTGGGATTTGTTTGCAGTGGATAGAGGCTCTGGTGTGCCCAGTATATCCCTCTCTCTCTCCCTCCTATCTCTCTCTGCTTACAAATAAATAAATAAACAAAAAGTTTAAATAAAATTGCAAAAAGAATAGAGATTGAAATCTGAGGTGATCAGTGTGTGTTCTCTTTGTTTACCTTTTCCCTCATAATAAGGACGATGACAACAGTGATGTAACCGTATATAGTTACGTATAGTTCCAGGGTGCACATTATGCAGTTTCATTTAATTTTGACACCCATCATATCATTGAAGGAAGCAAATCTTTTCATGACTTCCTTTAAAGAGATGTGAAACTGAGCAGGGCGTGGTGGCCTTTAAAGCCAGCACTCGGGAGGCAGAGGCAGGAGGATTACTGTGAGTTCGAGGCCACCCTGAGACACATAGTGAATTCCAGGTCAGCCTGGGCCAGAGGAAGACCCTACCTCAAAGGAAAAAACAAGAGAGAGAGAGAGATGTGCGATTGAGACTTCAAGATGAGAAATGATGGATGGTCAAACAGATCCTACTTGACCTGTCATTGCTCCCCGGGCATTGAAAAATAGAACCTCAAATTTTTTCCATTTTTTAGTATTTTTGTTTATTTTCCCATGTTGGGTGGAGCACCTAGGTCTCTTGCCACTGTAAAAGAACACTAGATGCTTATGCCACTTTTGCATCATGCTTCATGTGGGTGTTAGGGAACTAAACCCAGGCCAACGGGCTTTGCAAGCAAGTGCCTTTAACTGCTGAACCATCTCCTCATCCCTCAAAATGTCTCTTGATTATATTATTCTAGCCTGTACTGAGTGCTTAGAAAACCATGGGTACTTAACACATGCTTATTGAAGGAATGAATGAGTGAATGACTGGTGTCAACTATGGGGGAAATTGTAATCCTATCTATGTAGTGAGGTCCATAGCAGAGGACAGGCCCAGGGCTAAGGAGTATATGATAGCCCCACCTCACAGACCCTTGTAGAAGAACCCATTCTTGCAAGGACCAGTCACATCTCCATTGTATCAACCCACTTTCCAAAGGTCCCCTTGCCGCCTCTTCTCAGGGGGCATCTGTCTCCTACCCGTGTATCTTCCTCAGCCAATCCAAATGATGCTGGGGACTCCAGAGCCTTCTCATCCTCGAGGGGGCTCAGCACCACGAGTTGGACAGGAAAGGCAGTTGGATGAAATTTACTCCAGGTATCTTTTAAATTTATTTATTAGAGAGAGAAGAAGAAGAAGAGAGAGAATGGGCACGCCAGGGCCTCTAGCTACTGTAAACAAACTCCAAATGCATGAGCCACCATGTACATCTATCTGGCTTGTATAGGTTCTGGGGAGTTGAACCTGGGTCCTTAGGCTTCACGGGCAAGCACCTTAACTGCTAAGCCATCTCTCCAACCCCACTTCAGGTATCTTTGACAGATGGAGAAACTGAGTCTCAGAAGTGGAAGCACCTTGTCCCAGGTCAGTAGGGCAGGGCAGGGTGATATGTAGAAAAAGCTCAGAGAGATGCATTATATGAATGTAGGTGTGGGGTGTCATGAAGTTGGCAAGACAGCTCACTTCTCTGTTTCCCTCTCCCAGGATGCTCTAGGGAGGGGTGTTGAGGCTCAGTTACAGAATGAAGACCAGCTGAATCACCACAAGCCTTTCCCAAGACTCTGTAGCGTGCCTTTCATTGAATCCTCCAAGTGCCTTTGGAGATCAGGGGTGAATGGACCATTTTACAGATGGGGTGACTGAGGTTCTGAGACTTTGACAACTTACACAAAGCTACCAAGTAGAACAATAGAACATGAACGCAGGTCTGACTCTAGTCAAGTGTTCTATCCCCTACCCACAAAGGTTCCTTTCAAACCTCAAGTCCTAGTGCTCCCTGGGCCTGGAACCTTTTTGCTAGCTTACCTCTCAAAGGGGCAACTGGACTGGTATTTCAGGAGGGTGGCACCATGAACAAGGGAACATCGTTCCCCCTTTCCTAGGGTCATCCAGATGCCTTTGTCTTCTTGTGTACATGTCCCCTTTGTCACCTTGCCTTGCAGCAAAAGCTAGGTTAATAACTAAGCAATGAACCAGAGGGACAGCTCTTGGCTAAAAAGCGATCCAAGAAGAACGCAGTTTTTAGGTGCTTTCCTTTGCAGAGCACAGCTCTGTCTGACAACAACGGTGAGGCCAACAACATGGTGGTCCTTTGTTCCCTTGAAAATAGACCACGAAATCCTGAGCTGACTTGAAGGCCTGTCGGCTACTCTGGACCCAAAAGCTGTTCTTGAATCAACTTGCCTTGCACAGCCCCAGAACAGCTCCCCAGAACCCCAGAAGGTAACTTCTAAGGAAAAAAAGAAAACACAGCTCAGGGTGACCTGGATCCACCCTCTCCGTGAGGTGTGGGGAAGCTGAGCCCCGGCCTGGCCGGGGCGGGGCCACCGCAAGACAGGTATTGTTTGCTTCTGTGTACAGCAACAGAAACCATGCAGCCAGCATTTCTCAGAGGCACCCCGCCCCCCTTTATTTTAATCTCCCAAACTGACTTGTCAGCAGCAGGAAGTGACATGACAGCTTTCCTCACAAAAGGGAAACTCCTCCGCGTTACCAAGGAGACAGAGGCCACAGTGGGATCACAGATTTATATAATCTTAAAGGTGTAGGCACCATGATGTCATCCTAGATGGGGCCAGGATGGAGAATGAATGCTGAAGGCTGCCAATGCAAAATAAATGAGCTGTGATCTGCAAAATTCCCAGGGCAGGAGATCCCCTGGAGCCCTGGGGGCGAAAGCATCCCCATATGATAGGTGCCTGGAAACCACAGGAAAGCACCGAACATACATCCATGCATTTTCCACACCCTAGATAGAATCAGAACCAGAGAGCAGGAAGGAACTGGACCCTTTCGAATCTGATGCAAACTGGTCATTTTATGGAGCAGAAAACAGAGATCAACACTGCCATTGGTCATAGAGGATTTAAATGTCTCTCCAGGCCCCCACTTCTGACATATCAGCCCTTCATGACTTTACTTTCTTCCTCAAGAGGAAGGCACCTTTAATTGTCTTCATCGCACAAATGAGGAAATTGGGGCCTTGCGGGGGGAGGGGATAAACAAATAGCTTTCTACCCAAACATTAGGAAGTGAAATTATGGTAAACCCAGTTGCCTAGTAAACTCATATTTTCCAACTTTCTCAAGGTGTCTCTTGGCCAGTCTTCATTTCGACATGATTTCTAACCTCTCTGCAAGGTCACTTATTTGCTATAGGACCTTGGACATGCTACCTCCCTGAGCCTCAGTCTCCCCCTCAGTAATGGATGTGATGTGAAAGATTGATCGTGGGGCTAGAGCAATGGCTTACCAGTTAAGGCGCACTTGCCTGCAAAGCCTAAGGACCCAGGTTTGATCCTCCAGGTCCCATGTAAGCCAGATGCACATGGTGGCGCACATGTCTGGAGTTTGTTTGCAGTGTCTAGAGGCCCTGGTGTGCTCTCGCTCGCTCTCTCTCTCTCTCTCTCTCTCTAATAAATAAAAAAAAAAAGATTGATTGTGAACATGGACAAAACACCTAGCAAAGCCTACATGTCATTATCACATTGTCAGTCTTAAATAATTGTCCTTCTTTCAGTACTTCCTGGGAAATAAACATTTTAATAGAATCTCTTCTCATCATAAGAAACTGATTTTTTTAAACTTTTGTTCTTCGTGGTAGCATCTCACTCTAGCCCAGGCTGACCTGGAATTTACTATATAGTCTCAGGGTGACCTCAAACTCATAGCAATCCTCCTACCTCTGCCTCCAAGTGCTGGGATTAAAGGCATGTGCCATCATGCCTGAGAAACCGATTTTTATCTCAAGAAGAGCACTGCCAGGCCCAAATGTGAAGTTTTCTGGAGGGTCCTAGCATAGCAAGTGCAACTTTTCCGGGAAGAGGATGACTTCTGGTCCTGGCTGTGCAGGGTGAATGGATGGAGCTGGGAGAAGTGAGGGAACTGTTTTCACTGGCATCTCCCTGAGGCAGCCTCTGTATTTTTCCATTGAGTGGATTACACTGGAGATTAATTTGGGCTCAGCCAGAGCCTGCCAAGTTGAAAGCAAAAACCCCAAGCCTAGGGAGAAGGCAGCCTCAGCATCTTGCAGTTGCCTGTACATTTCCATAATCTACACCAATAAATGCCATTTGTTTTGAATGACAAGAACACACTTGTCATCGATCAGAACCCAGCCAGGATATGTCTCAGAAGAGGGATCTTTCAGACCTGGGTCAAGCAGCCCTTGGAACCAGTAAGACCAAGGACAGGTTCTTTGTCAAGGTCTTTAACAGTGGGGCTGGGTGAGGACCATGGAGGTCCGTCCTGGATGAGTGGGCTATCTCCTTTTCCATTTCCCACAGCACTTTTGTCCACAAACCAGCAGTAGGGGAGCAGGCACCGAAGGACCAAGAAACCTAGAGGCTCTGCTGTTGTTTCACTTGTTATAGATTAGATTATGGGTTGGTAGTCAATTATACCCTTTGCCTGCTTGGCAAGAGTGAAAATTCAGAATCCGACCCTACAGCAAGTTTGATTTAATTGCCTGTCTCAACACAATTACGTAGTCAGAGTGGCAGGTGACCTGAAAGAGGCAGCTGCCAAAAAAAAAAAAAAAAAAAAAAAATACTGTGTCTCTGCATAGGTTGGCATGAATGCTCTCCAAAATGAACAATCAGGTGGCACAGGACAAGGGGATATTGCAAGTGGTTTCTCTACACTGTATTTGTCTGTGGTGCTTGCATTTTTTTTTTCTTTTTGCCATTTGGTATATTATTTTCCAAAGCAAAATGATTGTGTCAGAGAGGCAAAGTGCAAAGGTCATAGAATTAGGAAACAATCGTTAACTCCCAATTCACTATGCCAGCCACCCAGCTCTGGTGGCTCTCTCAGCACCTTCACCAGCAAAAGGCTTTGGCTGAGTTTTTCTTGAGGGTAGGCCACTCTCAAAGGAAACAGTTCAGAAAGGGAGACTTTATATAATTCCAAGGAAGAGAATACATGAAAGGGGACAATCTTGCCAAACAGTGCTGGGGATACATAAGCATCCTGGCTGATATGGTATGTTACATGGCTGTTAAAGGATACAGGTAGGCACTTTGGTCCTATACGAAGACCTCACTTATAGCACTTAGTGTTTCATACATCCCACTTGTCTGCCTCGAAGTCATCTCATGGGACCACTGAGGAGAACAGGTCAGAGCCCCACACATCCTGGCAGCATTGACCCAATGCCTCCCTATTTCACGAGAAGAATCAGGAGGGGTTACCAAAGAAACAAAGCATTGTGATTTCAATAGAAATACCATAATTTATTCTGTTGTATAAAAAAAGTCATCCTAGTAACAAAATGTCTTCTTAGAAGAAGAAATATATTATTTCAGGTCATAAATAATCAGCAAACATACAACTGTTGGCAACTAAAAAAAAAGAAACACTGGTGTTTTCTGTCAGTGCTGAAAACAAACCTTCTTAGGATCTATTTACAAGACAGTACAGTACTCAAACACAAAAATTGAGGTATTTGGTTCTTCTACAAGTAGACACTGACATTTGTGAAGGTAGACCACCTACACAAAAATAAATAAGGTAATTCTCATATGTGTATGTTGTTGGGAATGGTAATACTGGTAGGTATGTCAAGCATGAAGTTTCTAAAAAAAAAAAAAAACAAAAATCAAAAACGGGCAAGTGAAGAAACTCAGAGACTCTTCTGCCCTGTTTTGTCAAAGGGACTTGATGTACCCACAATATGTTGGTCCCAAATGTGCCGAGTTCAGCAAAGTCTTGGTGCTTCGTCATCATCATCATAACTGCTTAGGAACCAAGTGGAAAGCGGAGGAAATTCAATAAATAAAGGCCAGCCCTCACGGGCCCCTCCCAGAGTTATTGCATTGCTCCTTCCAAAGAGGAGTGGCGCCCTGGTGGCTGGTGAAGACCCACCACCACCTTCAGCCAGCCCTCTCAGCAGCTGGGCGAGGTCGTGATGGGACTCTGAAGGTAGCTCAGGGCATTGTTCGTGGGGTGGACGGGGATGGAGACGGGGAAGTTGAAGACAGTGGTGGTGGATGCACCCCGGTCGAGAACTGCCATAGCTGGGCTCCCCGCCTCCGCGGAGCAGTGCGGGGCCAGCACCTGGGACTCAAACTGCAGCAGCTGGCCCATGAAGCTGAAGTTGGGGGAGATGATACTCCGTCTTTGCTTCACAAACTCAAAGGCCTCGTCCAGTTTCACTCGGTTAGTCCTCATGAGATAAGCAAGGCAGATGGTAGCTGACCGGGAGATGCCTGCCTGGCAATGCACAAATACCCTTCCTCCAGCGTTCTTGATGGAGTCTAGAAACAAAGTGGCCAGTGGGTTACTCAAGAGCTCAGGAGAACCAGCCAAACCCAAGTCTAACGACGGCTAAGAAATAGCATATGTTGAGAGATGGTCAACATCATCCCCATGCTATTGTAAGAATGCCACTCAGGGTCACAGTGTGAACACTGTGCAAAAGGACAGCAAGAGATTTAAAACCCAGATTGGGTGTTTCTCCTTAGCAGAGTGATCTTGGACAAGTCAATCAATTGAACTACTCTGTCATCTGAGACATTCCATACATACTGCATGCGCTTTGATATTGGATGTGTCTAGGGGAAGGCTCAGATGAAGATCATTGAAGCCAGTCCATAGAGGCTGGGCTCAGTGGCTAACATGGGGGCAGAGTACAGAGAAGTCTTAGGCACCCTTGACATTTACCTATGAAATCAATTGCCTCGTTGAACCAGGAGCTGATGTCGGCCTTGTGGTTGTCCTCCACGGGGATGCTCTTGTACTGGTAGTGACCCTCGAAGTGGTTAGGACAATTGGCTGAGACGTTAATCAAGGCAGTGATACCCAAAGCATCCAGCATGTCCTTGCGGGAAGCATGATAGGCACTGCCCAGGTACAGAAAGGGCAGAATCTCCACGGGTCCACCCTGAAATTCAAAAAGAAAAATCCAACACTCGTCAACCTGACTCAAAGTTAACACCAGTTTCCACAACCATAAAAAAAAAAAAAAAAGCCCTCCCCGCTGGCAAAGTGACCTTCGCTCAGCACTGCTGAGGCATATAAATAAAGAGGGGACAAAGCCCATTGGCAGAGCAGAGCTCACGTCTGCCAGCAATTGGAGACTTGGCTCCATCCAATCACTTCACCGTGGGATAAATAAGATCCCTATGTCCCCCTTGGGTATAAATAAAGCTGCCGCTACTTTCTGTAACATCCCTGGCAAGGCTCTTCCAGGCTTCTGCCAGCTCTTCCCTCCTCGCCCTGGCACCGACCCAGACCCCAGACTAACCTGATCATAGAGCGGGGTGCTGCAGGAGCTGCATCCAGATTCTGCGTTGTCAGGGACACTAGTACTCAGGGGAAGGCTGAGCTCCATAGGGGTCAATTGTTTGCTACACAGCTCCGGGCAGGAAACTGAAAAAGCTTCGTATCCTCCTGAGAAGACAAACACACACACATTTTCCCCCCTAGTACCACAGGACAGAGCACCTTGACGCACAAGTCGCCCACCCACTAAGGACTGAGAGTTTACAGGGAAGCCTTTGTTCCTGGAGCCAAAGCCAAACACAAGCCCTCTAGACACGGGGCCGCTGGCACCCATGCGCCCTAGGTTGGGGCAGCCACCCCCCTCCCCTAGTTGGGTGCCAGAAGTCCCGCACAAGGCCAGAGGGGGCGTGCGGAGCAGGTATGTACCTTTGAGGAAGAAGACTTGAGTGGTGCGCGCCTCCCGGCAGAGCGCGCCGGCGGCCAGGGCCAGGGTGCCATCGCGTTTGGTGCCATCCAGGGAGGCACTGCGTTCGTCCAGCAGCACCACGGCGTGGTAGGCGCCAGCCAGGAGTCGACCGCGCAATTCGGCGTTGGGCACGATGTGCTCCAGGCCCATGGATCCCTTGGCCCGGCGTCTCACGATGGTGCTGAAGCGCACGTTCACCGAGCCGGCGATATGGCCAGCGTTGAAGGCGAAGAAGGAGCGGCAGTCCAGCAGTAGGCACTGGCCGGCGCGCTTGCGCAGCAGCGTGCGCAGGCCTCCGGCATCCAGGATGCGCACCTCCATCACCATGGCCGGCTTCAGCGCCCCCAGCGTGCTGCTTGCTCGCTCCGCTTTGTCTGTGCTCGGAAGCCAACGGCGAGGCGGAGGCTTTCCAACGGGACAAGTCACTCTAGGAGCTGGGACTCACAAAAAAATTTAAAAAGTATCTACTCTTGACCTGGGCGCAGGGGCGATGTCCTGTGGGCTTTTGGCTCCTCACGGCTCCCTGGCCAGTCCTTACAGGACCGAGTCTAACCTCCCGCCTGCTAAGTCCTCCACCGTGCGCTCAGCCCGCCGGGGGAACGCGGCTTATATGGGGCCTCTCGAGGAGGCGGGCCGGGGCGGACCCAGCGCGGGCGCGCGCGCGCGCAAAGAGAGAGATGGAAGTGGGGGGATGGAAGGAGGGAGGGAGACGGTTTGTTTGTTTGAATGGTGATCACGTGACGGGGCGGTGACGTCACCCGCCCTGCCCGGCCTGGCGCCGCCAAAGCCAAAGGCAAAGACGTCATCGGCCTCCGAGCCGGGCCAGCTCCCCGGCGCTCTGGCTCGGGTCCCAGCACCCGCCCTGCTGTCCTGGCGCGTCCCAGAGGACAGGCTCGTGCCTTTCTCTCCAGGAGGAGGAGGAGGCTGACCTCCGCAACGCACGGGCACACCCTGTGCCACCTGCCTGGCCCTCTCCCCTCGATCCCGGTCTCCGTGGAGTCCAGGACCCCGAGCTCTCTGGCCCGACCCTTCCCCAACCCACCCCAAAATCCCAGCGCAGAGGGGCTTAATTCCTCTTCACTACCAGGAAGGAGGGAAACTGAGGTTCCTCAGGAGAACAATGTCACAACTCGTCCAGTCCACCATGCTGCTGGGGTTGGGGGTAGAGGCGACAAAGCGGAGCCTGACGCTGAAGGGGAATGGGGGGGGGGGCGGGGAGAAGGAGGCGAAGAAAAGATGAACAACTTTTTGTCCCTGTCTGTGTCGCGGTTACCAAGAACAGCTGGGGTGAGTGCAGGAGACACATTTTGGAAAACGTCTTCTGTGCCCCAGACTCTTCTCCAATGTCACTTTAAAAGGCGGAACAAGGAAAGTGCCTCCGATCCAACCCCCACTGGCCAAAAAACCAACTAAAAAAAAAAGTTTTCCCTACCACAGTGGTCCCTTGAAGGCTTGGACCCAAGGTAGGAGGGTGGGATTGCTAAAGATCGCAAGGTCCGGGTGTGGAGTCAAGTTTAACATTTGGGGGAGGCAGGCTGGTGTAGCCGGCAGTGGGGCTCGACAGTGCTTCCAAGAGATCTGGCTCTATCTCTTTATTCCGCAGAGGTAAGTTAAAGAGCCCCCACTGCGCCCTCGCCCTGGGCTCTCCCCATTCTTCACCTCCAAGGTACCTTGGCGGATTTCCGGAAGGACACACAATCTCCTGCAAGCCCCCCCAAAGGGTGTTATTCCGTTGAGCATCCCATGACAGACACTAGGTCTCAGAGGGCAACACAGACTAGCTGCACTCAAACAAACACTGCACAACTCTGACCCCGGGCCAATTCGGGAACATTCTGTGGTTTTTTTTTTTCCGCCTCTGTTGGGGGAGGGGGCTTTACTGGCTATCCGGTGTTGTTGCCCTGTGAATTATCTCACCAGAGCCAACCTCTACATTTGCCTGTCTTAGCTTGTGGGATCTGCCTGGATTCTTCTAGAAGTTCAAGGCGTTGCACTTAAAAAGAAAAAGGTATTTCCTACCTTTGAACATTGATTGGAGCAGCAAAGAAGTCTTCAAGTAACACCACCCTCTCAGTATCTCAAAAAAAAAAGCTAACAAGAAGAAATTATTTGTTTATTCTACTTTTTCAGCCAAGGACCTCAACATATTTTTTGCGTTGGATCATAGAATGTTACAGCTGCTGTCTCTTCAACGCATACCAACTTGATTTGTCTTTTTTTTTTTTTTTAACTAAAAGCATTCATTAGACCTTACCCTAGCCATTTTTTTTCTTCAAAAAGAAAAGTTTTAAGTCAAATATCACAGTGGTATAGCAGTCTGGCACTGGAGCCGGGTGTCTACTGGTCTCTGGATTTTTCCTCTCATCCCTTGAAAACAGGCTCAAACCCCAGGCACGTGGTTTACTGCTGGTGGATGAGCCTTCAAGGCCGTCCCTGTACAGCTTTGAGGTGCTCCCAAATGAGGCTGGAGGCATGGCGAACCCGTGCCCTTAACCCCTTCTCTTTATAAGTCACTGGCTCAGTTTTGCCCCCTTCATCAGAGCAGTTATTACAGCGTCAGGTTGCCTGCTGTGCTGTGCTGTGTGTTTCCGGGTCTGCCATCAGAACCTGGAGAGGCAGGGGCTTGTGAGACACACATTGGCATGGGTGAGCTAGAGGCCCGGCTGAGGGAAAGCACCCTCCTTGTGGCACCACCTGTCATACAATAGCTGTGGCTGCGAGCCACCTGCTCAGAAATGGTTGGTAAAGGTGTTGCCACCTTAGCTCCCAATCTGGGCAGTGGGAAGGTCAAGGACCTAGCTGATGAGGGGGTCAAAGCAGGGTGAGTCAGTGAATGTCTACTCAGGTTGAGGCTGGGCCTCACCTGCCTGGGTTCTTCCTCATTCCATTTGCACTTAAGGACAAACCTGGAGGCAGTGTGGGGTGGTGAGGGGGACTTGCCAAAAGGCTTGACTGTGTATGGTAGAGTGTCACTGTCTCTCGCTGCACTGCTCCGAGACAATGGCTATAAAGTGAGGGTCTCTTCTAGGTGCTGTGGGAAGACCTGATGCAGCCAGCCTACAGACCCTGTGGGGTACTATTGTCAGAGTTTCGATCTGTCTTGCTGGGAGGAGGAAGGGTGGAACTCCCACCAATGACAATCAGAAAGTGGCCCCTGCTCACTGTCTGCTGTGTGACCTTGGGCAAGGAGCTTATTATTTCTGAGCCTCAGTTTACCCATTTATAAAAGTGGGAATAAGCCCTGTGTGATGGCGCACGCCTTTAATCCCAGCACTCGGGAGGCAGAGGTAGGAGGATCCCCGTGAGTTCAAGGCCACCCTGAGACTACATAGTGAATTCCAGGTCAGCCTGGGCTAGAGCGAGACCCTACCTTGAAAAAACAAAACAAAAAAAAAAAAGTGGGAATAATGCCCATCGACCTGGTGGGGATCCCTGGCAGGAGAGTGGCCCCTTTGGGTTCTGCAGTGGCTTCTCCTGTCAGTCAGCTGTCATTGTGATCAAATACCTGAAATAACAACTTATAAGGAAGAAAGGTTGATGATGGCTCCTGGTTGTAGCGGTTTTAGTCCATGGTCTCTGGACACCATTGCACTGGGCTTTTGGCAAGGTGGAACATCATAGTAGGGAGTTCGTGGCAGAGCATAGATGCTCATCTTACGGAAGCTGGGAAGGAGAAAGACGGAGAGATGAGAGGGAGGGAGAGACCAGTCTACCGCAGGGACCTACTCCCCTTCAATAAGGCCTTACCTTTTGCAATTTCTACCTCTCAATAGCCCGCTAAACAGTGACATCATCACCATATGCACTGATGAGGTCAGAGCCATCTTGATCAATAACTCACCTGAGGCCCCTCCTCTGAGCATTGCCGCCCTGGGGACCCAGCCTTCAAAAGTCTTGGGGGGCGGGCAACTTTCCAAATCCAGGCTATAACATTTCTTGCTCTGTGCATACCATTTCCCAACAAATCCAAAGCCTACCAGCCAGGTCTCCATGGGCATCTGTGTGGATCCACTCCCTCTCACCTTGACTTTGGAATTCCAGGAAAGCTCAGGAAGCCCCTGTTCTTAGCCTTCTCCACCTCCACAGCTCTGCTCACAGTGCGCTTCCTTTCCCTGACCACTGAGCTCCACAGCATTCTTCTTCCACCCTCCAAACCCAGCAGAAGGGCTGTTTTGATGAGCAAAAACTCTTGTTTCTCTGACATCTCCCCCGCTGGGGTCTGCAGGATTGATGGTGTGAAAGACACTTAAATCCTTGTCTTATGTCCTGGGCTGCAAACTTGCTGAAGGACAGTGACTGGTTTTCTCCTGTTTGGAAGCCCTGTGCTGTGGTCTTTAATGGAATTAATACCCACCACATAGTAGGCCCATGGTTTGTGAGCCAGCAGCATTTTTTAAACAGATTTTTTATTTATTTTCAAGGAGAGAGCGTGAATATGGGTGTGCTAGGGCCTCTAGCTACTGCAAACAAACTCCAGATTGCATTTGACACTTTGTACATCTGGCTTTACATGGGTACCGGGAATTGAACCTGACTCCTTGGGCTTTGCACGCAAGCAGCTTAAGTGCTGAGCCATTTCTCCAGCCTCATTTTTTTGGGGAGGAGGGGTTTCGAGGTAGAGTCTCTCTAGTCCAGGCTGACCTGGAATTAACTATGTAGTCTCAGGGTGGCCTTGAACTCACTGTGATCCTCCTACCTCTGTCTCCCCAGTGCTGGGATTAAAGGCGTGCGCCACCATACCTGGCTTTTTTTTTTTTTTTTTTTTTTTTTAAGAATTTTTAAAAATTTGTTTGTGAGAGAGAATGAATGAGCCAAGGCCTTCTGCCACTGCAAACGAATTCCAGATGCATGTGTCACTTTGTGCATCTGTCTTTATGTGGTTACTGGGGAATGAGATCCAGGCCACCAAGGCTTTGTAAGGAAGCACCTTTAACCACGGAGCCATCCCTTTAGCCCAACCATGGTTTTGAGCATACTGTTGAACTATTCCAGAAGGGAAGATAATGGCAACAGAAACAGACTAAGCCTTGGTACCAGGTACATGACAGATGTCATCTTCTGACCTCATCAATGTCCCTGGGAGTGGGAGGCAAGGAAGTAGGCTCAGAGAGGAGACATGCCCAGGGTCACAAGGACGATAATCAGCAATTCAAATCTAAGTCCAGGGCTTGACCATATGTGACCACGTTCACTCCAGCCTTATTGATGCCTCAGTTTCTGCAAGCTCCACATTGGCAGCACCAGCCAAGGCCTCTGGCTTCCGGATGGTCTGTGCTGCCCATGAAGGGCGGAGGACCCTGACAGCAGCCCTGTGTGGACTGTGGAATCTTCTAGCACTTCCAACTCAGACCCTCGTGGCCCTGCTACCTTTTTGCACTTGGCCTACCCCGAGGAGCTGGCGATGGGTGATCTCATCCTCCACACCCGGGTGTGAGGACAGAACTAGCTGTCATTGCACAATCCTTGCAAACAGATCTCCAGTCATGCCTGAGAGGCCTGCAGAGTGGTCTTATCTCATTCAGCCCCCTTCATTTGAGAGGCAAGCTCAGAGAGGTTAGGCAACTTGTCCAAAGTCATGCAGGGTTCAGAACATCCAAACAATGATGTGAGATGTGTGTCCAAACCTCTTTATCTCTGAAGGGTGGAGCTCCTTCCACTTTCTTCCTTAACATAGCTTGATTGTTTTGAACACAAATGTGTCACTTTTGTAACCAAAACGAAAAAAAAAAAAAAAAAAGACAACATGACAGAGTGGTGGCACAGTCCTTTAATCCCGGCACTCCAGAGGCTGAGATAGAAGGACCATCATGAGTTTGAGGCCAGCCTAGGCTACAGAATGAGTTCTAGGTCATTTTTCAAAAAAAAAAAAAAAAAAGGGGGGGGGACTAGAGAGATGGTTCAGCAGTTAAAGGCTCTTGCTTGCAAAGCCTAACCGCTTGGGTTTGATTCCCCAGTACCCAAGTAAAGCCAGATGCACAAAAATGGCACATGTGTCTGGAATATGTTTATAGTGGCAAGAGGCCCTGACATACCCATTCTCTCTCTCTCCTTGCAAAAACATTTTATAAAATAGGGCTGGAGAGATGGCTTAGTGGTTAAGGCAAGTGCTTACCTGCTCAGCCCAAGGACCAATTCCCCAGGATCCACATAACCCAAATGCACAAGGTGATGCATGCATCTGGTGTTCATTTGCAGTGGCTAGAGGCCGTGGTGTGCCCATTCTCTCTCTCTTTCTCTCTCTAATAAGTAAATAAATAAATAAATAAAATATTTTTTAAAAAAAAATAACAGCAATCATATCTGGGGCAATGGGCAGCAGGTAAAAAGTCTGCCAGCCCTTGACATGAGCTCTTGCATGAAAGGGTCTTTAGAACAGCTGGTCCAGGGGAAGTGTTCAGTAGACTTTGTGTTATCAAAGTTATATGGGTATTTATAGAAACTCTCCCTGGGATGAATTTTAAAGTACCTGTTTTCATCAACTGTTTCAATGTGTGGAGGCACATTCATCGTGTTGGACCATTGATTTTACTGTAGTATTTGTGTGTGTGTGTGTGTGTGCACGCGCACGCGTGCGCGCGCACATGTGTAGGTCAGAAGACAGCTTTCCGGTTCGTTAGTGCCTATTCTCCTCATTCGAGGCAGGGTTTCTTGCTCTGGATTCTCATTCTGATGTTCTTTGCTGGGCTCACCTTGAGCTTCCAGGAAGTCTCTGCGTCCCATCTCGCCACTAGTGTCATTGTCAACCCACCATGGCTTGTAACTTTTTACATGAGGTCCGGGGATCAAACTCAGGTCCTTCAGCTTGAGCAGCAAACACTTTGTCCTCTGAGCCATCTTCCAGCCCCCTATAATTGACCATTTCTTAAGATTATTAAGTGTGCAGCTAGAGAGAGAGCTCAGATGGTAAAGATCTTGCCATAAAAGCGTGAGGACCTGAGTTCAGATCCTCAGCCTGTAATCCCAGCACTTGGGAGGCAGAGAGAGAATCCCCGGGGCATGCCAACTAGCTAGACTAGCTAAATTGGTGAGCTGAAGGTTTAAGGGAAAACCCTTGTCTCAATAAATAAGGTGGAGAGCAGTTGAGGAAGACACTCAAAATCAACCTTTCACGTGTGCATCCACACCCACATGCGTACACACATGCGTACACACATGCACTGATACAAACACCACGAAAGCTAGTGGCCGTGGTAACCGACCGTCTTCCTTACTGACTTTGTGAGGGAGGCGTTAGACTTGAAGACATTCAGTACTACTGAAGTAGAAACGTTTAAGACGGAAAAGAATTAGAAAATGTGATTGCTCAACCAACAGGAAATGGCTTTGTTAGAAAGCACATGGATCCCAGGGGCTCATTGTCAGGGTAGAGACAGACGAGCCCAGGCAGGGGTCTCACCCAGCCAGAAAGAATACAGAGAAAGGATACCTGATGGAGGGAGAGGGGTCTGTCTGGAAGCCTGGAAGTTATTTTGGGCAGGTCAGCTCCACATTGCTGTGATGAACATCCAAACCAGACACAGTTTATGAGAGGAAGGGGTTTATTTCAAGCTTATGGATCCAGGGGACGTTCCATCCAATGGTGGAAGAAGCTGGCTCTCATTCATAAATCCAAGCAGAGAGGAAAAACCACCACTGAACAGCCAGCACCACAAGCAAACACAGCCAAGGCTCAAAACCTCTCTGCAAACTTTTAAGCTGGAATTCAGATCCACCGCCAGTGACACGCTCCCCTATAGCAGGAGTTTGCCTGCTAGTGGCTGAAGCTACAACTTTAATAGAACACCTGAATCTATGGGGGACATACATTCTAACTACCACAGCAGGTGCTCCTCACTAGCTACGACTTTCCTCTAGGAACATAAGCATCCTGCCCTGACTTCTAGGAACAGTGTTAACCCAGAAGACTGCTGTGTAAGGATGCATTTGTCTTGGAAATAATAATTCCGCAAGCTTTATTGAAGGAACAGCCCCTGTCCGGGACCATGTGCTTTCCTTCTAACTTTGGAACTAGGACATGGTTTCTTACTTCTCTTGGACCCCAGCACAAACCTCAAAACACATTCCATTGGGTAAATCCATAGAAGACAAGCCCAGGAGCCTGCCAAGGGGCTGGGGCAGGGGGTCCTCTGTAACTTATACAAGCTTCTTCCTGATTCAATCCACAAGCTGTTGCACACTCCTTGGAGGGGGCGGTTAACACCTGGGGGAGAGGGGATGGCTCATTGCTGGTTTCTTTCCACATATGTTATCTTGTGCGCATATGCCACCTTGCCCGCTTATGTCACCTTATGCATCTGGCTTATGTGGGACCTGGAGAGTCGAACATGGGTCCTTAGGCTTTGCAGGCAAGTGCCTTAATTGCTAAGCCATCTCTGCAGCCCTCCTTTATTTTTTATAGTGTACGAATCGACATATCATTTCATTTTTATAATTAGAAAACAGTAATTAATGGTGGGAACAAATGAGGTCATGCTTTGTCTCTTCTAAACTTTCCCCGGAGCAAAGAAGGAGACAGCCTTATCCACAGAGGATGCAAACGATCATAGGTGAAGACTTGGGATTGTGTATCTCATTTTACCTTTGTGGATTAGATATTTGGGAGCAGTTCTTATCAATAACTGCTTGTCTCTCCTGAATGCCTACCATGACCCTGGCTCTCTGCCAAGGGCTTCATATTCATGCCCTGATATGATCATGGCACTAGCCCGTAGGGACCCTTACCACCTCTGTGTGAAGAGATGGAACCAAGGCCCAGACACATCAATCCGCTTGTCCAAAGATCCACAGTAAGTGTTCTGTCCCTGCTTTTGAAGTCTTTTGTCCTTATCGCTCCTCAGCACACCACAGGCGTGGCATGAGGGTGGAGGATGGCGCCATTTCACTCTTCCTTTCTTGGGATGATAATTTGCAGAGGTTCCTTCTAGGTTCCAGAAAAAAGTGAAGAGCAAACATGACTGCACCTCGGGCTTTCTGCCTGGCCTCCCTGACTCACCCAGCCACATTGGACACATGATTCATTCACTGGCCTTGACCTCAGTGGGCTTAGCCACCCATTTAGAGTGAAGTCACACCTCCAAGTGCCCCCGATGCATTCATGCCTTTCTTCATTCAGGCAAGGAACAGGCCTGGGTGGATCTGCTTAAGGGCAAGATTAGGAAGGCGAGCACATGCCTCTGGATGTCCTCAGGGTATGACTGGGCTGCTCACTCTAGCCTGAGCTGTCCCCCAGGGGACTGTAGAAGTCAGCTAGCATTCACAATAAAAGCGCCACAGGCGGAGTGCTTTCTATTGCAGAAACTGAGTGCCAGTAGGGTGGGTCCTTATGAGGGCTGCTAGAGAGAATCTACTCCCTGCCTCTCCACGGGCTGCCCCCAGTGTTTGCTGGCCAGGCTTGCATTCTTTGGCGTGCACTCATCTTTGTGTCCATCTGCTCATGAGATGCTCCCTGTGTCTGTGGTTCTGCCCTAATGTCTCCTTCCCATAAGGACGCTACTCACGCTGCATCAGGACCATTCCAACCACCTCATTTTATTTTATTTTATTTTATTTTATTTTTATTTTTATTTTTTTCGAGGTAGGGCTCATTCCAACCCAGGCTGACCTGAAATTCACTCCGTAGTCTCGAACTCATGGCGTTCCTCCTACCTCTGCCTCCAGAGTGCTGGGATTAAAGGTGTGCGCCACCATACCCGGCTAACCACCTCTTTTTAGCTGGGTGACCTCTATAAAGAGATCCTTTTTCCAAAGAAGGCCATATGCTGTAGTACTGGAAGTTAGAACTTTACTGTTTGGGGGGGGGGGAATACAATCCAACCCATAATAGGACCTGCACCTCTCTAAATGCCTTGGAGATGTTTGCTCCGGATATGAGAGGGACTTGCTCTTGGATAGGATGACTTAATACCATAAACATGCCAGCTGGCCCACGCAAGGATGTCCACTCAACTTGCTTCTCATGAAAATACCGAGGGTGTGTCATAATATTTTGTTGTGTTTTTCTCTGAAATTAAATAAGTTGACATGAAATGGCAATCAAAATTAGCCTGGAAAACTGAGTAAAGGTTGTGGTGGGGAGTGGTCAGTGGAGTAGGAGTATGTCCTACTAGATGTGAAAACATGCCACAGAGTTCCGTAACTAAGATGCTGTGCTGGGAAACGAGAGGAGCAGGAGAGCCAGGGATGCCCTCAGTGCATCGCCGAGCCCTGGGGCATGACAGGCTGAGGTAAACCGTGCGGGGATCACTGGATTTGGAGGGGGAAGAAAAAGGTAAAAGTGAATCTATGAGCTGAGGCTATAGTTCAGTGGTAGAACACTTGCCTAGCATAACTGAGGCCCTGGGTTCAAGCCCCCAGCACTGGAGGAAAAGAAAAAGCAAAAACAAAAAAGTGAATCCATATCTTACACCAAACCCCTGGATAAACAGAAAATGGACCAAAGATCCAGATTTTCAAACAAAACCTTGCAACTTCTACAAGAACACATGAAAAGACCCTTTTAGAATTCAACAAGAAATTTCTTTTTAAATGTTTTATTTGTATTTATTTATTTATTTAACAGAGGGAAAGAGGTAGGGGTGGGGAGAATGGGCATGCCAGGGCCTCCAGTTGCTGCAAAGGAACTCCAGACGCATGTGTCATCTTGTGCATCAGGCTTACCTGGGTTCTAGGGAATTGAACCTGGATCCTTTGGCTTTATAGGCAAGCGCCTTAAATGCTAACAAGCCCTAACAAGAAATTTTTAGTCAATCTATGGCTCAAAATACAGAAATAATAAAATAATAGCTACATAAAAGTTAAAGCTAGGGGGTAGGGAGATGGCTCAGCAGTTAAAGGCACTTGCTTGCAAAGCCTGACAGCCCTGGATTCAATTCTTCATCACCCACATAAAGCCAGACACAAAAAAGTACTGTGGGCACCTGGTGTCCCATTTGCAGTGACAAGAGACCCTGGAAAATACACAAACACACAAACACACACACACACACCCATACACGAATAATACTTAAAAAAAAAAAAAAAGGTTAAAGCCAAAATGTTAGCAACACTTTTCTGTCATAAAACTCCATAAGCAAAGAATCAAATAGGAAAATATGTTTATAACTTACAGATAAACACTGATTTCACCAATCTTAAAAGTAGAGATGAAAAAGGAAAAAAAAAAAAACTTAGACAAACCATTGGGCACATTGATGCACACCTGAAGTCTTGTACTGGGGAGGCTGAGGTAGGAAGATCACAGTGAGTTTGAGACCACTCTGGGCTACAGAGTGAGTTTCGAGTTAGCCTGAGCTAGAGTGAGACTTTGCCTCAAAAAAAAAAAAAATGGACAAAAGCTTTGAGTAAATAATTTATGGAAAGATAACTGCAATCCCTGTGAGTATGTCAAAGGTACTCAATCATAATAAGAGACAAAAAACAAAAACAAACAAACAAAAAAACAGGTATGGTGGCTTACCTTTTGTCCCAGCAGGTGGAAGGTTAAGGTAAGAGGATCACCAAGAGTGAGTTCCAGACCAGCCTGGGCTAGAGTGAGACCCTGATTCAAAAAACCCAAAAGAAGCAGGGCATGGTGGTGCACGCCTTTAATCCCAGCATTCAGGAGGCAGAAGTAGGAGAATCGCTGTGAGTTCAAGGCCACCCTGAGACTACATAGTGAATTCCGGGTTAGCCTGGGTTAGAGTGAAACCCTACCTCAAAAAAAAAAAAAAAAAAAAAAAAGAGGGCTGGAGGGATGGCTTAGCAGTTAAAACATTTGCCTGCAAAGCCAAAGAACCCAGGTTCAACTCCCCAGGACCCATGTTAGCCAGATGCACAAGGTGGCATCTGTATCTGGAGTTCCTTTGCAGCAGCTGGAGGCCCTGGTGCGCCCATTCTCTCTCTCTCTCTCTCTCTCTCTCCCTCTTTCTCTGTCAAATAAATAAAAATAAAAAATATTTTTTAGGGGCTGGAGAAATGACTTAGCGGTTAAGGCATTTGCCTATGAAGCCAAAGGATCCCGGTTCAATTCTCCAGGACCCACGTAAGCCAAATGCGCAAGGGGCACATGCAACTGGAGTTTGTTTACAGTGGCTGGAGGCCCTGGCATGCCCATTCTCTCTGTGTCTGCCTCTCTTCTATCTCTCTCTCTGCTTGCAAAAAAATAAACATATATATATATAAAACAAGAAAATCCAAAAGAGATATAGAAAGAATAACTATGCCATAGACACTGTTTCTCCTCAGCAAAAGTCCAAAACCTTGACAGTACTCTTTGGGACAAAATGAATGTGAATATTGACGTTCTTCGTATGATTGAATCATTAGCTTTGGTGCTTGCTTAACCAATGGCTTGTTCTTAAGAGATGCATGCTGGAGAACTTACCAGTGAAGGATCATGATGTTGACAGCATTCTCTCCAACAATTCAGAAAAGAATACTCCCACTGATAAAGCACGGCAAGACTAGCGCTTATGGAGCAATTGTGATGTGTATATGGGTATCTGTGTTCAACATGGATGACCTGGAGGAGATCACAGTAAGTCACAGAAAGGCAAATGCAGGGCTGGAGAGATGGCTTAGTGATTTAGGCGCTTGCCTGCAAAGCCTAAGGACCCAGGTTCAATTCCCCAGTACCCATGTAAACCAGATGCCCATGGTGATGCATGTGTCTAGAGTTCATTTGCAGTGGCTAGAGGTCCTGGAGTGCCATTCTCTCTCTCTGCCTCTTCCTCCCTCCTCTCTCTCTCTCTAAAATAAATAATTTAAAAAAAAAAAAGAAAGGCAAGTATAGCACAAATCCATGTGCATGTAGAATCTTAGAAAGGCAGATTTATAGAACCAGAAAATAGAATGGTAGTAAGCAGGTGGCTGGGAATGGAAAGATGCTGGCTAAATCTTCGGTTTAGCAGGATGAATAAGTTCTGAAGGTCCATTATGTAGTGCAGTGCCTGCAGTTTA
The DNA here is from genome assembly GCA_004027895.1 of Orientallactaga bullata. Taxonomy (NCBI): domain Eukaryota; kingdom Metazoa; phylum Chordata; class Mammalia; order Rodentia; family Dipodidae; genus Orientallactaga; species Orientallactaga bullata. The sequence continues at coordinate 4,670 of PVKW010003864.1, read as the reverse complement.
TTTTTTTTTAAGGTTTATGTTTGTGCGTGAGCCTGGGGGTGGGGAGTACCAGGTCCTCTTGCTGCTGTTGAATATAGCCAGATATCTGTGCCACTTTTCACATCCGGTTTTGTGTGGGTGGTTTGGCAATTGAACCCTGGCCAGCACACTTTGCAAGCAAGCACCTTTCACTACTGAACCATCTTCCTGGCCCCTATGGTTTAAAATATTGCAGATTTGAAACTTGCTAAGTGGCTTTTCAATGTTTCCCCATACAAAAGGTACCCATGTGCAGTGATGGACATGTTAACTAGCTTGACTGTGACAGTGCTTTCACAATGTATATGTGGAATATCAAATATGTTCATATATGTATGCCAAACCCTCACATTGCACAGCTCAGCTATCTAGTAATTTTGTCAATCATATCTCAGTAAAGCTGGAGGGGAAGCATGAGGGTTCATGGACAGTATTTTCTCGGTCTTCCTGTATGTCTGAAATTTTTCATGGAAAAAAAAATGTAGAATCCAGTCCCCCTGGTTCCTGGGTGATCTCAGGGGAGCACAGATGGTGATGAAAGCCACTGTTGGTGAAAGAGACAGGGTTACGTGACCCGTGTCACACTGTCCTTATGAAGAAGACCCACTTACAGACGAGGAAACTGAACCCTCAGCAATCGTGCAGCAGGGCCAGGTGCATGGCTAGGTGAAGCTAATGTGCAAGTCAGTTCTCAAGTCACTAAACAGGGTTGAGACCTGAGAAAGAGCTGTCATTTCTTTTTTCTTTTCTTTTTTTTTTTTTTTTTTGTTTGTTTTTTGAGGTAGGGTCTCACTCTAGCTCAGGCTGACCTGGAATTCACTATGTAGTCTCAGGGTGACCTCCAACTCATGGCGATCCTCCTACCTTTGCCTCCAGAGTGCTGGGATTAAAGGCGTGCGCCACCACGCCCGGCTAAGAGCTGTCATTTCTTTTGCTTAAGAACATCCCTTGCAGCGGGATGTAGTGGCACATGTCTGTAATCCCAGCACTCAAGAGGCAGAGGTAAGAGGATCACTGTGAGTTCAAGGCCACCCTGAGACTACATAGTGAATTTAGGCCAGCCTGGGCTAGAATGAGACCCTACCTGGAAAACTTGAAAAACCAAAGGGGGAAAAAAAAGAACTTCGTTGGGGGCTGGGAAGAGGGCTCAGCAGTTAAGGTATTTGCTTACAAAGCCTGCCAGACCCAGGTTCAATTTCCAAGCCACCCACATAAGCCAGCTGCAGAAAGCATTATGAATGTCTGGAGTTCATTTGCAGTGGCAAGAGCCCCTAGCATACCTAAAGACAAACAAATAATCTTTAAAAAAATGGGATGTGGACACAGAAGGATTGGAAGCCTTCATCAGTTAAATAACAAGTAGGAGGCCAGCCTAGGCTATATGAGATCCCATCTCAAGAAACAAAATCAGGCTGGCGATGTAACTCAGTGGATAGAATGCTTGTGTAGCATGGAAAGTACACTGAGTTTGATCCCCAGCACTACATACACTGAACATGGTGGTGCACACCTATAATCCTAGCACACAGAAGGTGAAGGCAGGGGGAATGAGAGTTCAAGGTCATCCTCAGCTATATAGTGAGTTCAAGGTCAGCCTGGAACCCATGAAACCCTATGAAAGAAAGAAGGAAGGAAAGAAGGGAGGGACGAGGAAGGAAGGGAAGGGAAGGGAAGGGAAGGGAAGGGAAGGAAGGAAGGAAGGAAGGAAGGAAGGAAGGAAGGAAGGAAGGAAGGAAGGAGCGGAGGGAGGGAGGAAGTGGTAGAATGAGCCAGAGCTCAGTAGTAGAGTATCCATTTTAGCATGTGGAAGGCCTCACGTTTGATCACTAACACACCAAAAAGAAATTAATAAATTGAGTGAGTAAATTTTCTAGATAGACTATCCAACGAGCTAAGCAATTTTTCCTATGTATCTTACTAGCATAGCTATTCACAGGGCTAGTGTTCTGTTCTCTTAAACTCGATGCTTTCAGACACTACGTAAGGATGGAGAATGACACAGAGATTATAATAAATCCCACGATTCACCTAGTAACCCATATACAATCAATGGAAAGGTATGAGATGAATATATAGAAGGAAAAACCAGCTTGGCATGGTGGCACACGCCTTTAATCCCAGGCTGAGGTGAGAGGCCTGCTGGGAGTTCAAGGCTAGCCTGGGCTAGAATGATAACTTGCTTCAGAAAAATATAAAAAGAAAAGAACTAAAAACTAACTCCAAAGCAGACTCAGTTTCCCCTGCTCTACTCTTACAATATAAATTATGTGTGGTACCAGATGTGTGGGCTAGTCCCCTCCACACAAAGCAAGCATTGAGCTCGGCACTGGCCACCCAGTCAATATCCTCCAATCCCAGTCAGTTATGACTGGAATCCCAGTCAAGGACTCAGTACCCAAGGATACCCCTCTCCTATTTTATTTTTTTTATATTTATTTATGTATTTATTTGAGAGAGAGAGAAAGAGGCAGATAGAGAGAGAGAGAGAATGGGCACACCAGGGCCTCTAGCCACTGCAAACAAACTGCAGATACATGTGCCCCCTTGTGCATCTGGCTTGCATGGGTCCCGGGGAATCAAACTGGGGTCTGTAGGCTTCACGGGCAAACGCCTTAACCGCTAAGCCATTTCCCCAGCTCCCCTCTCCTATATTTTAGATGCCTATTGAAAACCCAGGCTTGTCTGACTTGAACTTGTGACCTGCCATTATAAACCGGAGTTGCCTCAGCCTTCCCTACATCCAATTAATTTGCTTGAGCAGCTCCCAGGGCTGAGGAAAACACATTTGTCCCTATTTATTGAAAAGAGGGAGCATTGCAAGGTGCAGGAAAACTAGCAGAATATCCCCTGGAGACCATGGGAAGTGTAGCACGCTTTATTCAGCTAGAGGTCTGTCACACCAGACTTCATTCAGTGAAAAACCCGCGCTTCTCTTTCTGCTCTGCTCTTTGCTCCTTGTCCAGAGTTCAATGGATGTTTTATAGCAACCATAACAGAAGTGGCCAGATGCCAAAAACCTTATGTCATTTGTTTACATTATACGTACTCTGCTGATTCATTCCCAGCCGGATGTCCAGAAGAGGCCATCTTGGCCAGTACCCCTTGTTTACGTTTGTAACATGTTGTCCAACATATTTCAGGGATTTCATGACTTAACTAACAAATACAGTCGCAATCAAAAGTCCCATAGGGGGAGCTGGAGAGATGGCTTAGCAGTTAAGGCGTTTCCCTGCGAAGTCAAAGGACCCTGGTTCGATTCCCCAGGACCCATGTTAGCCAGATGCACAAGGGGGCACATGGGTCTGGAGTTCGTCTGCAGTGGCTAGAGGCCCTGACAGGCCCATTCTCTCTCTCTCCCTCTTTCTCTGTCAAATAAATAAAAATATTTTAAGTCCCATAGGGGCTGGAGAGATGACTTAGTGATTAAGGTGCTTGCCTACAAAACCAAAGGACCCAGGTTTGATTCCCCAGTACCCATGTAAGCCAGATGCACAAGGTGGTGCATGCATCTGAAGTTCGTTTGCAGCACTTTAATCCCAGCACTCAGGAGGCAGAGGTAGGAGGATCGCTGTGAGTTCGAAACCACCCTGAGACTACATAGTGAATTCCAGGTCAGCCTGGGCCAGAGTGAGACCCTAATTCGAAAAACCAACAAATAAAAAACAGAGAAAGAGAAAGGGAGAGAAAACAGAGTAAGATACCTACATCCAATATTTACAAAGAACTTCTAAAGCTTAAGAATCCATTTAAAGATGAGCAAATGAGCCGGGCGCAGAGGCGCATGCCTTTAATCCCCGCACTCGGGAGGCAGAGATAGGAGGATCACTGTGAGTTCGAGGCCACCCTGAGACTACATAGTGATTTCCAGGTCAGCCTGAACTAGAATGAAACCCTACCTGGAAAAACAAAAAACAAACAAACAAACAAACAAACAAACAAAAATGAGCAAATGGCCTGGAGAGATGGCTCAGCGGTTAAGTGCACTTCCTGTGCAAGCATGAGGGGGTCCGAAACCACCTGAGCTCGAATCTCTAGAACCACATACACAACTGCTGGGTGTGGCCATGCAGGTCTGTAACCCCAGTCCCACAAAGGACAGCAGAGATCAGAGCATCATCTGGGCTTGTGAGAAGCAGCGAGCTGTGGTGCCACTGAGAGACCGACCGCAGCTCACAGAAGAAGAATGGGTGGAAGAGGCAGGGAATGGGACACCCACTGTTCTGCTTCAGCCACCACAGCTGAGCTGCACACACACACACGCACACATGCACGCATGACCACATTATATACACACAAACATAAAACAAATATAAGCAAACAATACACTTGGGCATTTCTCAGAGAGGATTTGTGAATAATTACCGAGCACCGAGGCTCAGTATCACTAGCCATAGGTAAATGGTGGCAGAAGCCACACACCCCCACCCCTCTACCACCCTGCACATGCTAGAATGACTGCCGGGGTTTTTTGTTTGTTTGTTTGTTTTTTACTTATTTGAGAGTGACAGACAGAGAGAGAAAGAGGCAGAGAGAGGGAGAGAGAATGGGCATGGCAGGGCCTTCAGCCACTGCAAACGAACTCCAGATGCATGCGCCACCTTGTACATCTGGCTTACGTGGGTCCTGGGGAATCGAGCCTTGAACCAGGGTTC
>PVKW010003863.1:72261-98446 GCA_004027895.1 Orientallactaga bullata | reverse complement strand
GAAGCTCCAGTAACCTAAAACCAGTCTCAGTGCCTCTGCTTTTAACTTGCTTGAGGTTTTCCAACTTAAAATCTTAAAATCTCAGTCCGATATCTTTAGCCAAGCACATCAGTCCATTACAAATTTAACCTTGATCAAACTTTCTGGGCCTGGATAGCAGAACGTAGCCATCCCTTATGCCAGTAGCCCAGTTCCAACACAGTCCTCTGCAGTCTTTCCTTCCCCTTAGAAACCTCATAATCCAAGCCTCGAAGTTCAGTACTATCTGCACTTAGCATTCTCAAACTCTCATCAGAATAGTCCATAAAACTTGGCTTACCACTCCAGAAGGCATCTTCAGTTGCAAGCACCAAGTCCATGCCCATTCCTTCAAAACAAAGGTTCCAAAAGACAAATATTCACATGTTCAGGTTCATCTCACCCCACTCCTGGTACCACTTTATTGTAGCAGACAGCTTCAGGTTCGCTGAGATGAACTTCCAGACCAGGTACAGTTATGGAGGAAGGGATATTATTTATTGAAGCTTACAGATCCAGGGGAAGTTCCATAATGGCAAGAGAAGCGGCCTGCTCTCCACAGGGCCAAGCAGAGAGAGAGAGAAACCAACCAGCCACCACAGCACACAGAGCAAAACTACAGCCAAAAGGTCACACAGCACACTTCAGGAACTCCTGCTAGGAACATTTGCATATCTTTACAATGGAATCTCAAACCCAAACCTTAAGCCCAGCCCCCAGTGACATTGCCTCTAACAAGGTGATTGAAGATGCAAACTATAACTAATAAAACACTGAATATATTGGGGGACATATATTCAAACTACCACACCATGCATGCATGAGAACCTGAGTTTGAATGCCCAAAACCCATGAAAAGCTGGACATGGTAACATGTCTGTAATCCCAGTGCATCTATGGCCAGAAGGGAGAAAGACAGGAGAATCTCCTAGAAACTCGTGGTCCAGCTAGCTTGGCAAATGCAGCAGTTAACAAGAGACCCTGCCTCAAACAGGGAGGAAGGTGCAGACCAACACCCAAAATGTCTTCTGATCTCCATACATATGACCTAATACCCACTCATCCACAATAACATACATGAACACACAGGCATGCACATACACATCACATACAAATGGACACATTAAAAATCATCATGCCGAAGTTTGCAGAGAAATGTTGCTATAGATCAAAGTGTTTGAAGGGGCCCTGGCCTTGTGTGAAAATCCCTGGACTCAGATGTCTGCAGAAGTGGGCCACCTGGCCAGGACAGTCTCACAGCCTGACTTCCAAACAGACTTGTGAGAATCCACCACTCCCCATGTCCCTGAGGGCTTGCCAAAGCCCTCGCTGAGATGGGATGTTTTCAAGCCATGCTTGTTTTAGATGTCTTACTTACAAGACACATTTCGCTACAACTGAACAAAGGAAGAAAGGAACAGATAAATCACTGTCTTGGTGAATCCCAAGGGACCATATGTTGCATTCGTGTGGCTATTACACAACCCACTCTGCCTTCCTTCTGTCTGCTCGGAAGGGGAAGAGGGAGGGTCACGGATATAAAATTTTTTAAGAATGACTTAACAACCATACAGGCTTCTTAAAATGGGAAGTTTAAGGCCACAGGCCCTCCTCAAGAGGGGATGAACATATGCATCGCGCTAAATCCTTGCCCCAGCTACCAAGTCTTCCACAGAGTTCTCTGTAAGCAACAAAAATATACATGCTAAGGCTAAAACGTTTTTAATGTAGTTTATTTTTTATCTATTTATTTGAAAGAGAGAGGGGAGGGAGAGAGGGAGAGAATGGGTTGCCAGGGCCTCCAGCTATTGCAAACGAACTCCAGAAGCATGTGCCACCTTATACATCTGGCTTATGTGAGTCCTGGGGAATCGAGCTTGGGTCCTTTGGCTTTGTAGGCAAACGCCTTAAATGCTAAACCATCTCTCCAGCCCCAGACATTTTTCAACATGGGTTTTAAATACAGAAATTCTGGAGCTGGGGAATTGGCTCCGTAATTAAAGGCATTTGCTTGCAAAGCCCACCGACCCATGTTTAATTCCCAATCACCCATGAAAAGCTGGCAGGCTTTTGCAGCAGCAAGAGACCCTAGTGCTCACTCTAATATTCTCTCTCTCTCTCTCTTTCTCTTTCTCTCTCTCTCTCTCTCTCTCTCAGAGATAGAGAGAGAGAGAGAGGACAGGAGAGGAGAGAGAGAGAAATAAAGAAAAATAAAATTTAAAAATAGAGCAATTCTACACAGCAAGCAAGAGCTTGAGAATGACAGGGGTTCTTTCATAAAACAATGAAGAAAAAGACAAACCTAAAGGCACTCACTGTTGTTTGTCTCATCCACTGGCAGTTTGCACACTGCTACCTGCAAAGATACTTCAAGTCCTCAGATTAAGGACCCTAAAAATCGTATGACTCAACTGTGAGACTGTGTTTCTAGATTTTTCCTTAACTGAGAAATGATGTAATTACACTATGTCATTGTGTTATTTTACTATGTAGCATAAGTGTCCCATATGCTCTGGGCTCGGTTCCCAACCTGTGACATTATTGGGAGATGGTGGGACTTTTAAGAGGCAGGGCTTAGTGGAAGAAGTGTCTGTCATTGGGGGTATACTCTCAAAGGGAATATTATGATCCTGGCTTCCTCATTAGTAATTACAGTATTGAGACACTGAGCTGGTGATCTCACATAAACAAAGGTAGCAAGGTAGCTGCCAGAAGCTGGGGCTGGGGTGAAGAAGGTAAGGGAAAGAAAGGTGCTGACCAAAGGGGGCAAAGTCACAGACAGAGGATATGTTGTAGTGAGCTATTGCACTGCACAATGACCACAGTCAGAAGGGTATTGAATATTTCAAAAGTGCTAGAATGGATTTTTAATGTGCTCGTCACACACACACACACACACACACACCTAGTGAGGTAATCGATCTACTCGATTAATGGGCTGTGGTCCAATGTATGCATAGATCAAAGCACACATTGTTCACCATAAACATGGGCAGTATCTGCCTGCAAATGTCTGTAAATCAAGTTAGAAAGGGAGAGGAGTACTTTCATTTCCTCCATGAGGAAAGTGTGCCACAGTGTGGTCCTCATGGACCTCAAATCATCTTGCCTCAACCTCCCAAGTACAGGGATCACAGGTGTGTGCCAGGGCTGGAGGGATGGCTTAGCATTAAGGAGTTTGCCAAACCCAGGTTCAATTCCCCAAGACCCTATTAGCCAAATGTACAAGGGGGTGCATGCATCTGGAGTTCGTTTGCAGTGGCCCTAGCACACCCATTCTCTCTCTCCCTCTCCCTCCGTCAAATAAGTAAAAATGAAATACAAAATACATCATATGGTATTATACCCTAAGCAAGAAAGAAATAATCTTTCTGCAGATTAAGAAGCAGGGTGTCTAATCCCAGCACTAAGGAAGCTGCAACAGAGGATGGCCATGAATTGGAGACCAGCCTGCACTACATAATGAGGTCAGCCTGAGTTATACGAGACTCTTGATGATTTAAAAAAAAAAAAAAAAAAACAGACAAGGGTAGGATAGCATGGCACAGGCAGTTACAAGATTGTGGACAAGGTGCTCCTTTGATTTCTGGCTGGACACACTGGAGGTGAGGTATTGTGAAAGACATTAGCTCTTTGGGGGCTCTGGCAGGCTCAGAAGGTGATTTCTGAAAAGAAGGGAACAGCTACACTCTAGGTGGTCACTGGGATCCTACCTCCAAAAGGTGATCCAGATATTTCCCAACTGGTACACAGAAGGTGCCTCTCAATGGGATGACACCGAACTTAGCACCACACCTACACACACGCGCGTGTACACACACACACACAAGAAATGGCATCTTCCAGGATTCGCTAAGTCACAACACTGCAGCTAGTTACAACAGTGGTACCACCATGAAAATGTGCTATCATGAATGGGTGGAAAAACAGAGCTGTTCTCCCCTCCATAAATCCAAGCTTGAGTGTTGTGCATTTAAAGAGTAGCTTTCTGAGGGCGGAAAGATGACTCAGCCAGTAAGAATGCGGGTCCCAAGTGCATGGGAGCCTGAGAGGACCCAAGTTCAATCCTCAGTGCCTATGTAAAAATCCAAGAGTGGCCATGCGCACCTGTAACCCCAGTTCCACGGGGGACAGAGACTAGAGAATCACTGGAGCTCAATGCTCATCCAATCTGACCAAAATTGCAGCTCCAGCTTCAGTGAGAGTCCATTTCAAGGAAGCACATGGATGATCAATAGAAGAGGACCTGTGATGTTTTTTCTGGCCTCTGCCCACACAGGCATGGGGTTGCACATCTGCATACACATATGCGCATGCCACACAACATCATGCATACTATACACAAAAATAAATAAATAAAATAAGAGTAGCTTTCTGGACTGAGAAGCTGGCTTAGTAAGTAAAGTGTTAGTTGCACAAGCATGAAGGTCCACGCTTGGATCTCCAGGACTCAGGGAAAATGCCAGACATGGTGGCAAACATATGTGACAGGAAAATCTGTAGGGTTCACTGACTAGCTTGTTTAGCCTAATTAATGAGCCCTGAGTTCACTGACAGACCTTGCTTCAAAGAATAAGATGGAGAGTCAATGAAGGAGATAACCTGATGTCAACGGCTTCCACATGCACACCCATGTGCCTATACACGCAAACACATCATATCACATCACACAACACACACACACACACACACACACACACACACACACACACACGGTAGCTTTCCAAAGCAAAACAACCCTGTGCTGTACCGTTTGGAACCACTGGCCACATGGGGCTACTAAAACTTTAATGGAGACTTAACCTTCTTTTTAAAATAAACATTTGTGCTGCTGTAACAGAATACCTAAGACTAAGTAATTTATAAATAACAGGAACTCAGTTCCTACCTTTCTGGAAGCTGGGAAGCCCAAGGTCAGGGGCACGACATCTGGCAAGGGCCTTCTTAGCACACCATTCCATAACAGAAGGTAGAAGGGCAAGAGGAGAGAGGAGGGACAGAGGTCTCCTTGAGTACAACTCAAGGTCTCCTGTAAGTAAAACTTCCCCACTGAAGGAGGACAGAGAACAGCTTGGAGTTTGAGGGTTTGGTTTGGCTTTTTAAATTTTCATTTAAAAAAAAATTCTTCCTCTTCTTCCTTCCTCTGCTCTCCAGCCATGACACAGTACCACAGCAATGGTGGTGGAGGAAGCAACAGGGTAATGCCAGAGCTTAACACTCTAAGGAGAACCTTCCTGTCCAAAATGTATACAAGCCTCCTCACCGGGGAAAATAAAGGTCAGCAGGCTAGCTGAAGCCCTATACTTAGAGCTGGAAAGACTTGAGTACACCAGGAAGAAGACAAAAGGGATACCGTAAGGTTGTTTATAAACTTGAGAGACCACCCATGAGCTATGCATGTGTGGCTCTGCCCCCAAACAGATGTTGAGAATACAACTGCAAAACAGAGAAGTACCACCCAGGTCCCAGACTAGCCATGATGTGACGTGCACACACACACACACACACACACACACACGGGACACATTAGAGCAGTCCTGCAAAGGCTCTGAAAACACAAGTGACATCAGAATCAAAAACACAGACCACTACTGGGAACTGGCAGCCTGAACCCAAATGGATGTCGTGCCTCTTAGAAGAGTATCAGAGCTCTTCATAGGTGTAAACAGCACCCAGCATCACATAGCCAAAACAGTCACCAATCTGAGAATAGTAAAGGCAAAAGGAGGAACAAAAACTTAAAAGCCAACAACAAGATATATATACACATACATACACATATATATGCCAGCAATAAGGCTCAGTGGGTAAAGTACTTACTATGCAAGCATGAGGACCTGAGTTTGGATTTCCAGCATCTACATAAAAGCCAGGCTTCGTGACATGCACCTGTAATCCCAGTACTCAGGAAGAGGAAACAGGAGAATCCCTGGGCTTGCTGACTAACAAGTGTGGCCAAACTGATGAGCTCAGTCTCCAAAGAGAAGACAAAGGGTGACTGACAAAGACATACGCCATCCACCTCTGGCCACCACATGCATGCACTCATGCACATGCACAAAGAAGCAAATAAAAATTAAAAATGACAAATCTTCTTTATACAAAAAACAAAGACTGGTTGAGGAGGAGCTAGCTCAATGTCCACAGACTTCTCATTGGAAACAATGGAGGCCAAAAGGACATGGGACGCCAAAAGGACATGGGACAGAAGACTTGAAAGACTCAAGGAGGCAATAAGCTCACATGCACTGCAATTGGGAAAGCAGTCTAGAAAGAAGTTTGGTGGGTTTCTTTTGTATAGTATTGTACTGTACTGGTATTGTATTGTATTGTACTGTACTGTATTATTTATTTGAGAGAAGGGGGCAGATAGAGAGAGAATGGCATGCCAGGGCCTTAAGCTGCTACAAATGAATTCCAGACGCCTATGCCACATTGTGCATCTGGCTTACATGGGTCCTGGGGAATCGAACCTGGGTCCTTAGGCTTTGCAGGCAAGTGCCTTAAGCACTATGTCATCTCTCCAGCCCTGGCAGGTTTTTTTTTTTTTAATTAAGTGAAGCATACATTTAAATTACCAGCAATCTCTTAGGTATTTACCATCAAGAAATGACAACCTATATTCTCACAAAAACTTACATATACACACTAAGGAATGACCCCAAACTAGAAATAACTCAAATGCCCTCAACAGATGAATGAGTTATTCTTCTGTTGCTGTGACAAAAACAACTGAAGGAAGGAAGCATTTATTTTGGCTCACAGGTTCAGAGGATACAGTCCATCATGAAAGGAAGGCATGGTGGCAGGAATATGAGGGAGCTGGTCATACTGTGGCTATCTATAGTCAGGAAACAGAAAGAGATGAATACTCAGATGATGCTCAGCCAGCTTTCTCCTTCTTATTCAGTCTGGATCCACATCCCATGGGATGCTGCTGCCCACAAGAAAGATTTAACCATCACAACAAGTGAGCTGACAAGCAAACTGTGAGATGGACACTCAATGGGAGACTGACCAGCAACAAAAAGAATGAATCGGGATTATGATCAGGGTACTATGTATACATATGGAGATTGTCGATAAAAAGGTTTTAAAAAAATAAAAATGAGGCCGGGTTTGGTGGCACACGCCTTTAATACCAGCACTCAGGAGACAGAGGTAAGAGGAGTGCCTTGAGTTCAAGGCCATCCTGAGACTACTTATAGTGAATTTCAGGTCAGCCTGAACTAGAGCAAGACGCTACCTCAAAAACAAACAAGCAAAAAAATGTACGTAGACATGTGATGACTGTGGTAAATGGAAAAAGGAAATGCACTAAGTGAAACTACTTTGAAGCTTGCATACTGTGTGACACATTCCCTGACACTCTTCAGAAGGCAAAACTAGAAGGGCAGAGACAGCTTAGTGGGGGCCAAAGCCCATGGCTGGAGCAAAGGGACACTGTGCAGCAGTGCTGGGAGAAATGGAACCACTCTGTTTCCTAATTTGGATGTGACTTACACAAATCCATCTACATTTGTGTTAAATTTCACAATCATTTACTCCCTTCCTGAAAAAAAGCCAAGATGTCTATGTGTTAATCTAAAAACTAAAGAAAAAAAAAAACTTATTCTTTCTCAGTAAATTTTAGAAAGAAAATAAACATTCCTAACATTCCTACAAGTTACCTAAATCATGTACCCTGCTTATTTGCATCAACTGTTATAAGACAGTGGGAGTAGTCAGCTATCAATGGCCTGGGGGCAAATGTGGCCTGCTACCTGCTCAGAACCCCAAGGATGGTCATCACATTTTTAAGTAGTAGGAAACAAGATCAAAAAAATATTTGGGATGAGAGGGTTGGGAGATGGCTCCGTGGTTAGGCTTGCCACATAAGGGCCTGGCAGGGCCTGAGCCCACCCAAATTCAACTCCCTAGAAGTCATGTAAAAAGCTGGTGTGGTCATGCACATCTGTAACCCCAGTCCACAGGAGGGATGCGGGGGAGATGGGAGAATCTCTGAGATTTACTGATGGAAAGAGAATGAACAATACAGAAATGTACCCAAAATTCTCCTCTCAGCTATGCACACACATGAACAGTGTACATGTACCTGCACACACACATGTACCCATACCACATGTAACATACACACACACAGATTTTATAGCTTGAGAAGATATTCCAGTAAGATATTCCAATATTCCCTTCTTAGTATCTCTGGCTGCTTTCACATGATAGGGTTGAACTGAATGGTGTGGTAAAGACAGTATGTTCCACAAAGCCTGAACTATGTACTGCCTGGTCCTTTCTGGCAAAGGTTTCAATCCCGGATATAAATCATAACTTGAATAACTTTGTCATTAAAGCTGGAACGCTGTGATTTTCTTGATTGATATCAACTGCCCAAACAGTAAACACTATAATTGGTCCTGAAGCCCCTGTTTTAAAACCAAGAAAATTTGTTTAGACCAGAGCAGAAGGAATAGGGTATGCAGGCTGCCTGAGGTCAGGGTAGCAGTCCACCTGAGGACATGGACAACCACAGCTCGTCTTCACGGCAACCATCCTGGAGTCCCAAAGCAAGGCCTTCAACACTGCTAGCTTAACAAAGAAAAACCCAGGTGCCTTTCATCTCTGACTTACTCCCTTGGCTTTGTTATAAATGCCACCAGCCTCCTGATTTTCAAGCACATGCATCCCATGTCACATTTTTAAGAGTGAGTCATTCCTGTGATGTTGAAAAGAATTCATGGTCAGAGCTGGAGAGATGGCTTAGCAGTTAAGGCACTTGCCTGAAAAGCCTAAAGACCCATGTTTGACTCTTGAGATCCCACGTAAGCCAGACACACAAGGTGACACAAGCACACAAGATGGTGCATGCTTCTGGAGTTCAACTGCAGAGGCTGGAGGCCTTGATGTACCAATTCTCTCTCTCTCTCTCTCTCTCACACACACACACAGACACACATAAAAAATTACTCAAGGTCAAAAGCAACTTTTAAATATTGAATAAAATGCTAAATGCTAAAAATGTGAGTGGTAAAAGAAAGAAGTATCCTCCTATACCAGCAGAATCCAACTATACTACATCATGGAGCCTGCAGCACTGATGCCAGGGAGGGCGCAAGCTAGGCTAGATACAGAAGTATTATACATCTGGGGGAAATATTTCCTCTAGAGACATTCACAGAGTCAAGAAAACTCCAGATGAGAGCATTCTTTTTCTGAAATGCTATTAGCAGAGTACAGTCAGCCAAAGCACCATGACAAAGAATCTTTGACAACAACCCTGGAGATAGGATTGTTCTACAGATCTGTACAGCACCTCCAGAGAAGCACACACATGTAGGCTTAAAGACTGTCCTGGGCCTTTGGGTGAGTGTCTCCCATCTTCTCTGTAGATGGGAAAGACCATCTTAAGGTGGGCAGTACCAAACGTCTCTCACAGGGAGCTCTGTCCTGCTATCTTCCCTCCAGATAGAATCATTTCCACTGCTTACCATATGCACAGCAGATATTTATATACATATTATATGTATTATAGCTTATATATGTATGTATACATATCATTTCCAGTGCTTTCTCTGTTAAACTACCATCCATCTTGTTCTCTCTCTTTTAATCTATCTACTTCATTTTATCATCTACTGTGCACAAGATCACACAGCATGTACTAGATAAAAATTGACTGAGGTGCTGGGGAAATGGAGCAGTTGGTAAAGTGCTTGCCATGCAAGCATGAGAACCCAAGTCTGGATCCTCAGGACCCATGTGAAAATTCTAGGTACGGTGTACCTGAAACCGCAGCACTGAGGAGACAGAGACAGGAGGAACCCCAGGGCTTGCTGGCTAGCTAGTCTAGCTGAATCAGTGAACTTTAGATTAAGTGTGAAAAGCCATCTCAAAAAGATAAAGTGGAGAACAGCTGAGAAAAACACCCAACGCTGACCTCTGGTTTACACATGCACACATACCTGCACACATGTACACACATATTAACATGTGTACACATATCACACCACACACACTTGCATGCACAACAACAGAAAAAGTTAGCTGAAGGAATAACCTGGAAACTGAAAGACTGCTATGTTTTATGTGCGATAAGAACAAAAATGAGGGCTGGGGAGACAGCTCAGTGGATACATGTGCTTTCTTGCAAAGCCCATTGGTCAAGGCTCAATCTCCATTACCCACATAAAGCCAGATGCTCAAAGTAGCACATGTATTTGGAATTTATTTGTAGCACCAAGAGGCCCTGGCACACCTATTCATATGCTCTCTTTCTCTCTCTCTCTTCACTCCCTCCTCTCTCACAAATCTAAAAATCCATTAAAAATTTTAAAAATGAACAAAATGAAAGCTAGGAAAATAGTTCCATTGGTAAAGTGCTTGCTACACAAAACCCGAGTTCAGATCTCCAGAACCCATGTAAAAGCCTGTAACCCCAGCAGGCTTACAGGAGAATCCCCAGAAGCTCAGGGGCCAGCTGGCCTGGTAAACACAGTAGCAGACAACTCGGGACCCTGCCACCAACACAAGGTGGAAGATGAAGACTAACACTACAATAATCCGGCCTCCACATGTGGACCATGGCATGCGTACACCCATGTTCCTGCACGTGCGCGCACACACACACACACACACACACACAAACATACGATTAAACCAAAACTGTGCCTGTGCCGTGTGGAAAGCTCTGGCCATGTCTCTCAAACACATCTGGAGTTAGGTCAGGTTAACACTACCTATTACGGGAGACATCTTATCACTTAGTGATGGGTAACACCTCGCCCAGGGCAAACTGCTATACTAAGTATGTCCAAAACACCCAGCTCCTCCACTCATGGGGAACCTTGAGGGCATATCAGGCAGTATTTATAGACTCTCCTCTGTGTTTGTCAGCACTGGAAGGTTACTGCTAAGTCATCTCTCTGGAGCATGCCCACACCAATGCCTTCTGGCCATGTGGGTCTGGTCCAATCCTCTGGATACAACAGCTCCTGTCATTTTTGCACTCAGGTAGAACTACACACCACTCAGTGTACCCATACCACTGTCAATATCCAAGAGCACTCACTCACGAGCAAGAGCATTCAAAAGCCACAAAGGGAGCACAGGTTCAGCTAGTCTAGCTCTGTTATGACCGCAGGGACAGGGGGGAGGGCATGTGACTCAGGGAAGACTCACATCCCACCTCCACAGGAGCAGACTGCACCCAGCCTGGCTATAGACAGGGCTGTGCTGACAGCATGTCATAGACCTGAAGCTGAGCAGCTACTTCCGGCATCCACATTCTTCCACAGAGAGATGCCTTCAGGGAGCATGCTTCCTCCCCTGAAAATTCAGGCTGTAAATTACCTATGACAAATTAACTCTCACTTCTCCTGAGAGAGAAAAAAAACTGGAAAAAGACAATCTCTACAGGAACGTGTCTGGTGGTCTTGTCAAAGCAGATGGAGAAAGAAGCGTCTTTGATTTGACATAGACTTTCGGTCTGTAACTTGTCTTTGCCTATGAAAAATCAAGTCAGGGCATGGGAAAGTGATGCTAGCCACCTTGAAGGGGGCTAACAAAGCTTCTTTTTGTCCAGTGCAGGTCTGAAAGCTCATGAGAGTTGGTATCATACATATGAAGACAGAAGACCCTTTCCACTCTGAGGTCATAAAACTTGGCCTGCTTCAGAGTAGGAATATTCTAACAAAAGGATTGAGCTAGTGTGAGAGTTTTCCATCACCGTGACAAAACTTGACATACATCAACTTAAAAGGAGGAAAGGTTTGTTTAGGGTCATGGATTCACACTGTAGTGCATGGTCACATGGCCTTTTTTCTTCAAGCTTGTGATGTGGCATTACATCATGGCAGAGCAAAACTGCCCTCTTTATGGCATTTAAGAACCAATCAAAGAGAGAGCAAACACCCCAGTGACCCAACTTCCTTTCACTGGGCTCCACCATCTCCTTATATCTCCACAGTTAAAAGTGATCAAATCTTTAACACATGAGTGTTTGCAGAACATTCCAGATAAAAAGCATAACAGGGCTGGAGAGATGGCTTAGCAGTTAAGGCACTTGCCTTCGAAGCCTGGGGACAGATCCTGCATAAGCCAGATGCACAAAGGTGAGGCAAGTGCAAGGTTGCACATGCCCAGTAGGTGGCTGCAGCATCTGGACTTCAATTGTAGTGGCTGAGGTCCTGATGTGCTAATTCATTCTCTCTCTCTCTCTCTCTCTCTCTCTCTCTCTTTCTCTCTCTCTCTGTCTCTCTCTGTGTGTTCTAAAAAATTAAATTAATTATTTTAAAAAAAAAAACATAACAGCCAGTTCCACTCAACTACTGATATGCTCATGGGAGGCTCCTCACAGCCTCGGGAGGATACATTCCTCACTCTGTGAGTGAAACCGAGGCCCATACTTTCAGGACAGAAACATATCTATTCACAACCCCGTTCATGCCAGCTACACTTACTGTAGTACTGAATTATATAACTAAATATTACTGAAATACAGTTACACACTTATCCAAGGGTTCTTCATCCAGTAATTGAAACAACTGCAGATCAAAAATATTCAAACAAAAGCAAATCATATATGCTGAACATGTAGGTTTTTTCCATATAATATGGACAATATAGAGTAACTACAAAGCACACTGTATTCAAAATTGTAAGCAACCTAGCAATGCTTGACATGTACAAAAGGTTGTATGTAGCTCACATACAAACACTTCAGTTTCATATAAAGGATTTGAGTGCCTGAGGATTTTGGTGTCCTTATAAGGTTGGGGAAATCCCCTGTAGACACTGAGCAAAGACTATATTAATGTTTATGAGGAAATATGAGCATTAAAAACAAATTTGTATCTAGTATCACTGTTAAGTTGACTCTGATAAAAAAAAAAAAAACTCAACATAAAGAAAAGAGGGGGCTGGAGAGATGGCTTAGCCTGCAAAGCCAAAGGACCCAGGTTCAATTCCCCAGGATGCATATAAGCAGATGCACAAGGTGACAACATGCATCCACAGTTTGTTTGCAATGGCTGGAGGCTCTGGTGCACCCATATTCATCCTCCCTCCCTCTCTCTCTGTCTCTTTCTCTCTCTCTCAAATAAATAAATAAATAGAATATAAAAAGATCTTAAAAAGAAAAAAGGATCTGGGGAGATGTTCAGTGGGTACTGTGTGCCATGCTAGCATGACGACCTGAATTCATTCCCCAGTACACACATAAAATGCTAGGTATGGTGGCATGCACCTGTAATCCCAGTGCTGCTAAAATGAAGAAAGGGGATCCCTGGAGCTTGCTGGCTACTCAGACTAGACAAATTAGTGAGCTCTACAGTGGAAAGCAATTGAGAAAGATATCCAATGTCAACTGCTGCCCTCAACACACACGTATATCATAATATCTATCACACATGTAATCAATCATAATATATGATTGCATACCACACAAAAGAAAGGAAACAAAAACCTTTGTTAGAATAAAGTGTGGAAGATAAATCTGTAAATATCCAGGAAAATATTATCATTTGATCTTGCCTGCTACAAGTTCCTCCAGTTTTTACTCCATTTCTAAAGAAATCAAAACCAAAAACCTTGAATGTAGACTGAGCAAGTAAGATGACTAGAAACTTCTATCAGCTGACTGCCAACAAAAGACCATAGTCTACATCAAGTAATGGACATTCACATGATTTAAGTGAACAAAGTTAATTGAACAAACTGTTTAACATATGGATGCAATCTTTTTCTTTTCCAGGCAGGGTCTCATTCTAGCCCAGGCTGACCTGGAACTCACTCTGTAGCCCCAGACTGGCCTCAAACTCACAGTGATCCTCTTACCTCAGCCTCCCAAGTACTGGAATTAAAGGCATGCACTACCATGCTTGGCTGGATGCAATCTTTTATTACATTTCTCCAACTTTACAGAACATTTCTAGCAACCAAGCCAAAGCAAAGAGAAATTTCTATTCTGAGTTTAACAGGCAATGCTGTGAATGAAATGCCTAAAAACGTAATCAGATGGGGCTGAGGATAGAGCTCAGTGGGTAGTGTTTACCTAGGACCCAGAACACCCAGCCTTCAGGTACCGTTTGCTAGAATGTTCCTATCTCATCTTCCATCCTTCCCCTCACAGTTGCTTCCACCTCACTCACCAGCCAACACCCAGGGCTTTTCCCAGACCTCCTAAAAGAAGATGATCAGAAAGTTCCAGGGAGGAAAGACCTTATGTTGGATCTCCAGCACCACAAAAGACCCTCCTCCAAAGAAAAAAGGTATTATCAAATCAGTTTCTAGCTGGAATTCACCACAAATTTTGTCTTTACTGAAACTCAGTTTGTACTTGGCAGAAATTATGATTCTTTTTTACAAATTAAAGACTTTGGCAACCTGCCTGGGACAAGTCTGTTGGTGCAATTTTTCCAACAGCATATAAAAAAGTTCTTCATGACTCTGCCTCATTTTTGTGAGGCACACAGTATCTTCTACTTTTTCATTGTTTCGATGTCTGTTATGGTGATCTGGGATCAGTGATCTCTGATATCACTATAGTGATTGTTGGGAAGGCATCACAACCGTGCCCATATAAGACCATGAACTTAACTGATGAGCTATGTTTGGGAGCTGGGACAAAGTGCTTGCTATGCAAGCTTGAGGACCTGAGTTCAGATCCCCAGCACCCACATAAAAGCCAGGTGTGAGGCACACACCTACAATCCCCAGCACTGGGCAGAGAGAGACAGGAAGATCATTGGAGCTTACTGATGAGCGAGTCTCGCTGAATCAGCATGCTCTAGGTACAGCGAGAGACCCTGTCTCAGAGAATAAAGACTTAAACATCTGACTACTGAGCTGGAGAAAGTTCTAGTGGTCTGGACAGAAACATCAAAACCAGGCACAACATTCCCTGAAGACAAAGCATCCAAAGCCTTAACCCTCCTCAATGCTCCAATGACGTAGTGAGGGGAGGAAGCTGATGCTGCCATGTCTGGAGCTGGCAGGGATGGGTCTGTAAGGTTTAAGGACACCAGGCCATCCCCTAACATTACAGTACAAGGCAACACAGCAGATGTCCATGCAAAAGCAATAGTAAGTTATCCTGAGTATCAGGCTAGGATCGTTGACATAGGTCGCTACACGCATCCGCAAATGTCCAGTGTGGATGACACAAACATATCAGAAGAGGCCATCCAGCAATTTCACCGCTGGAGAGGAATCAGTGCCAGGTCCCAAGGCTTCAAAGCTCAGACTGTCAAGTCTTGTGCCTGGCTGATGCAGCAGCGATTAAGTAGACCCAAGGCTCACTGTCCATGCTGAAGATCCTGCAGCCCTTAAGAATCCAAAGAAACCACTACAGCATACATGAAACAAGGCCTGAATGACAACACACTTATTCACACTATGAGTACACTGAAGACTCGGGCCCACTATTGAGATGTACTGCTCAGATAAAGGGGACGAGTTCCTTTTAAAGTATGGTTGCTCAGCAACAACGCACCCAGACTCTGAAGAGCGCTGGCGGAAATACACGAGAGAAGACTGTTTTCATGCCTGCTACCGTCACATCTTTGAGCAGCCTTCAGGACTTGTCCATCAAGGCATACCTTCTCAAGGACATAGCTGCTGTGGGCAGTGATTCTTGTGACGGACTTGAGCAAAATAAATTGAAAACTTTCAGGAAAGAATTCATCATTCTAGATGAATCCCCAAGAGAGAGATGACTCACAGAAGGAAATCCAAATGCCAACACTGATTGAGTTCTTTTGGAAGGACACTGCAAGTTCATTTCAATCCTCCAGAGAGATTTGGAGTGGTCAAGACTTCGGTGGAGAAAGTAACTCAGACACGGAGGAAATCGCAAAACAGACAAAATCAGGATGCAGCCCGAAGGTGTGGCTGAGTTTCTGAGGTGTCATGATAAAACTGACTGGTGAGCTGGAG
The DNA here is from genome assembly GCA_004027895.1 of Orientallactaga bullata. Taxonomy (NCBI): domain Eukaryota; kingdom Metazoa; phylum Chordata; class Mammalia; order Rodentia; family Dipodidae; genus Orientallactaga; species Orientallactaga bullata. The sequence goes on along the minus strand of PVKW010003863.1, from coordinate 82,498 downwards.
AGATGGATTAGCGGTTAAGGTGCTTGCCTGCAAAGCCTAAGGACCCATGTTCTACCCCCTAAATCCCATGTAAGCCAGATTCACGAGGTGACACATGCACAAGGTCGCACATGTGCACAAGGTGGCACACGCATCTGGAGTTCAATTACAACGGTGGGAGGACCTATTGCACCAATTCTCTCTCTGTGTCTCTCTCATAAAAAGGTCAGTCCCTTGTGCTTGCCGCAAAAAAAAAAAAAAAAAAAAAAACTGGCCAGACATGGTGTTGCACACCTTTAATCCCAGCACTCAGGAGGCAGAGGTAGGAGTATCACCATGAGTTCAAGGCCACCCTGAGACTACACAGTGAATTCCAGGTCAGCCTGGGCTAGAGTGAGACCCTACCTCGAACCCCCCCGCCAAAAAAAAATAAACTGACTGGTGAGGAGTGACTCCCGTGGGTGAGCACAGAAAGTAGCTGCTTGGGAGGGAATCCATTCCTGACGAAGATGTGGTAATGTGGGCTGCCAGAGTAGGCAGTCATTTAGTTAGGCAGGACCAGGACAGCCCTTAAAAGGAGGGATCTTAGGACATTACACGCTGGCCCTGCCTATGTCAGACGTGGGATTAAGTACTTGCCCATCCCATCCAGTTAGATCTCAGAGTGCGCACCCTGCTCAGGTGTGGGTGGATTTCTCCTCTAAGTCCAGGCTGATTGGCTAGGACATGTGGTATAGGTGTGTCCAGGTACAATGGTGCAAATTAAAAAGTATATCTCCCCTGGATCCACGGAGAGAGTTGGGCATTTTTCTCTCTCCAGAACTGGTAGCAATGTTCTTGGTTTCTCAGATGGATAAGGTTTCTCTCCCACCCTGGCAGCCATGCTGGGGGTAAAGAAACAATTTTTATCTTTTATTACTGCCTTCATTTTTAGTCTTCTTGGAAGCGCATGCTTTTAAAATCCCTTTTTTATTTTTTTTTCTAAGATCCATGTTCATTTATGTGGGCTCCTGGGCTACACATGGCCTAAATGGGCTCTGGGCTCCACATGGTGTACCTCTCTTCTCCCCACTCTTATCTTCCCTTAACTCCCAGTTTTCTCCCTTTCCCTTTATAAGATCTGAATAAAGTGTGGTAAGATCTGAAAAAAAGAAAGTAGTGTTTTAAAAATCATTTTCTTGAATGTGGAATTGCCAATTCTTTGGTTAGTATGCAGATATGAGCTCAGAGCTTGGGGTTTCAGAAATCCCCCCATTACAGTAACATTGTTGAAGTAGCAACAAGGGCTGGACATGGTGGCACACACCTTTAATCCCAGCACTCGGGAAGCAGAGGTCAGAGGATCGCCTTGAGTTCGAGGCCAGCCTGAGACTACTTAGTGAATTCCAGGTCAGCCTGAGCTAGAGTGAGACCTTACTTCATAAAAACCAATAAAATAAGATAAAGTGGCAACAATGAGTGGCAGGCAAGGTAGTAGAAGGGTCTGAGAAGACCAACTCCTACTTAGAAAGCCATTCCACTGCGGGTAAAATGACCCCAAACAGTAGTACATGCTACAGAGAACTCTTTCAGGAAGTAAGATGTTCACTGATAGCCCTGCTGTCTTATTGTGAGGCATGCTGTCTTATTTTAAGAAACTTCCACAACCACCCCAGCCTTCAGCAACCACCACCCTGCCGAGTCAGCATCCAGGAGCATGGAGGCAAGATGCTCCGCCAGCAAAATGATTTATGACTCGCTCTTCTTGGCTCAGATGATCTGTAGCAATTTTTTTTAGTAATAAAGTATATAATTATGGGACGTTCATTTTTTAGGCATGATGCTATTGTATGTTTAATGGACTCCAGTATGTTGTGAACATACCTTTTATAGTGCACTGGGAAAGCAAAAAGAAATGCATATGACTCACTTTATTGAAATATTCACTTTACTACAGTGGTCTGGAACCAAACCCACAGTACCTCCAAAGTCGGCCTGTGTGCTGGTTAGTCCTGTTATGCCTACTCACTCTCAGGTGTAGGGCTATGCTAGCAGCAGAAGGGCCACAGGATAGCGATACCTGCCCCTACCTGAGGCAGTGCTGACAGGACTATAATTAGATTGTATTTGCAAATACTGCAGGACTTACAGAACAAAGGCTAACATACCTCCAGGCATGATGATCCCCAAAGATAATCAATTATTTTCTCATCAAAAGGAGGCCAACAAAGACAAGATCTGAGTTTGGGGAGCCCATAATTTGCTTAAGCTTCCAGATTTAACAAGACTTCCAGAGTATTTAGAACCAATACCACAGGACTCCAGCATGAACTCCGCCTTTCTCTAACAAGAAATCCTTTTATAGCTAGAAAAAGTATCAGCATTACACCTTAATGATATATGTTCACTAAATTTATTCTACATACTGTCTTGAGCAGAGGAAATGGAGAAGGAAAGAGAAGGAATAAATCTTGCCTCAATGGACCAAAATGGCCACATCCCTTAAGGGCTCCAGTGTTCCATGCCCACTCTCACCTGTGTGGCCCTCCTTATTATTCTTCACCTGTGATGTCCTCTTCCACAGAAGTCCTCCAGCCTCTCCTCTCCAGCTCCTCACAAAACTTCCCTAGACCCCATCTCACCATACCTCCCAAATGAGTAAATGCTCATCTGTTGGGCTCCTATAAAACGTGAATTTCCTGAAGATAACATGTGGGTTTGTTCACTGTGTAGGATCCCAGAAACGAGCCCCTCAGAACCCAAGCCACACTAATTCTTTATGTGGCACATGCAGTGTGGGAAGGGCCTTTGCTACTCAGAAACCAAAACTGAACACCTACCACACTAGCAGAATCCTCCAGCAAAGAAGTCACCGTAAGAAAACTGAACTTTTCTTTATAAGACAAATCCGAAAGGAAGCTGTCCCCAAAGTCCATGGAAACTAACTGGTCAGCACAGGGGAAGGAAGGGATGGTGACATCCCTAACAAATAAGACCATGGGCTATATTTGCAGCACACAGACCTCTTCACTACGCGGGGGCCTAGCCCAGAGGGGAGGTGACAGCATCCTTCTAATGCCAGAGGGCAGAGGACAAGCAATGAGAAGGAGCATTCCTTTCTGCTCTCTACATCCTTTCTTCCAAGTTAGTTAAGTTATATCTACTTTCTGAATAGAGGAGGGGAGAGAGGGAGCAGGGGAGGTAAACTGAGAAAGGGTGTTCAGTAAAGCCCTCTTCCACCCATGTCCCTGACCACTCATATCCAGCCTTCCCAGTAGGTAATGACTTCAGCTTTATTTAATCCACAAACCCTGGACAGTTTCAACCGAGAGTCAAACAGTTATGCAGGGTATCAGGGCAAGAGGTTACCTTGTAAGCATCCACTCCATCCCTCCCAAAATGCAAGTCATCCAACACTACACACATTGCAAAGCAAATCCCAGAAGTTGGGATCCAGGTCACACAGTGAAGACCTCAGTATTCAAGAAGAGTCCTACAAACTTAGCTTGAAACTAGAGTCTGCTCCACCCCTCGCACGTCTTGCCTCTTAAAAGCAAAGTCTGTTTGCTTCTGTTTGCACTCATCCTTTTCCTGACCAGATTTTTTTCTCCAAATAGAACACATAGCCCACCATAGCCACCCCCAATCTCTCGGGAGCATCCTTTCTACCAACATTGCTGCATCACTTCCAACAAAGCCCTCTTTGGAGCCAAAACCACCTCAAAACCTCTTCTTCTCAAAAGGCCCCACAGAGCTGGAGAGATGGCTTAGCAGTTAAGGCGCCTGCCTGCTACGCCTAAGAACGCCCGTTCGATTCTCCAGGTCCCATGTTTAGCAGGACACAGTGACGCAAAGGTGCAATGCTGCATATGCCCACAAGGGGGTGCATGCAGTTGGAGTTCATTCACAGTGGCTGAGAGGCTGCTGGTGCGCACCCATTCTCTATCTGCCTCTCTCTCTCTCTCTCTCTCTCTCTCTCTGACTCTCTACAAAAAAAAAAAAAAAAGCCCCACAGCAACCCATCCTTCATCTCTCTACCTAGATCCCCAATGTGGGGGCAGGGGGGGAGGGCAGATTTCACACCATTGTAGCTCTTACCAGGGCATGCACATCTGTTGTGGGACTGCTACAGGGAAAACTACACAAATGAACACAAACCAGAGAGAAAGAAAGCCAGCTATCATCTGGCTGTCACTCAGCAGAGAGGATGCTGAGGGCCCAGCAGGGAATCTGCAGATCAGACACTCAAGGAATCCCTCCCTATGCTCTTCCCTTTCCCCGCTCTCTACCCAGCCTGCAGTCCTAGTCCTCATTTAATACCATCTAATCTAACTCGCCTCACCTGTCCTGCTAGCTTCTGGGAGACACATCCAAACACATGGGACATGCCAGCCAACGCCATTCTGACCAGCGTGTAGGACTGTGCCTAGTGCTGTGACCTACTGGCCCAGCTTACCTCAGAAATGCCAGGGGAGGCTGTCACAGGATTTGTCAACTGCCTACAAGAAGGATTACTAAGTATCCAATTATGTTTGATTACCTTATTTTTTAAATTGTGTTTATGTGTGCATGTGTGTGTATGCCTGTCCAAGTGTGTGTGGATGCACGCGAGTGCAGGCATGGCCAAAGCTCCATATATGGTGTCTTCCTCAAAACCGTTCTACTTTGTTTTCAAGACAGGGTCTATCACTGAACCAGGGACTCACCAGTTTGGTAGACAAGCTATCCAACAAGCCGCAGGGATCCTCTAGTTGGCACATCCCCAGAGCTGAGATTACAACTGTGTACCACCATACCCAGCTTTTTTTCTTTATTTTTATTTATTTTTTTCTCTTTTTTTGTTTTTGTTTTGTTTTGTTTTTGTTTTTCAAGGTAGGGTCTAACTCTAGCCCAGGCTGACCTGGAATTCACTCTGTATTCTCAGGGTGGCCTGGAACTCAGGGCAATCCTCCTACCTCTGCCTCCCAAGTGCTGGGATTAAAGGCGTGCGCCACCATGCTCGGCTTTTTTTTTTTTTAAGTGAGTGCTAAGGATCTCAACACAGGTCCTCATGCTTGTGCAGCAGGTACTTGACCCACTGAGCCATCTCCCCAGGCAGTAATTCAGAAATTATTTCTTTTTTAATTTTTATTTATTTATTTTCAAGCAGAGAGAGAGAGAGAGAGAGAATGAATGAATGGGTGCATGAGGGACTCCAGCTGCTGCAAATTAACTCCAGATGCATGAGCCACTGTGCATCTGGCTTTATGTGGGTACTGGGGAATCAAACTCAGGTTGCCAGAGTTTGCAGGCAAGTGCCTTAACTGCTGAGCCATCTCTCCTGCCCAAAGAAATTCTTTTTTGTTGTTGTTGTTAACATCCTCCATTTTCCATGCCTGTTTTTCTAACGTATCTTTTAGATTTTGTGTCTATGCAGTGCTGGAGAGGAAACCTAGGCAAGTGTTCTACCACTGAGCTGCACCTCACATCCCCCCACCGAAGACACTTTTTAATAACACTGGAAGATTTTTATCAAATATGCCCTCCCTGATACCATGTGACAGTATCTGAGGAGCTGGTTCCCCTCCCTGCTTTTCTGCAAGAACCAGCAATGGCAATCTCTAAGACTGCCAGAACCAGTCAAGACTACTGGCATCACCAAATAACCACTTCCAGTCTGGCAAAATTTGAGCCTTTTTTTGTTCTTAAGTGAATGCCAGGACACAATCTGGGCGGAAATTAACACACATGGAATTAAGTCTATAGAAACTTTGGCCCACCTTTTTAAAATCTTATTTTCTAAATGAAGGCATGGCTCCATGTGTGGAGAGGTGATTGATTGGTTGGGGAGTTATTTCTGTGTTTCCAGGTTGAAGCTAAGTCTTAAGTGGAAAAGAACCCAAGACGTGGAGCTCACAGCTGGGAGCCTGGGGTTCTCAGCGGCCAGGATGATGAGGGTGATAGTCTGTTCCCGCCCTTCTCCATTTCTCAAGTCAGCAGAAGAAGGCAGCTGGGCTGGTAGCTGGACCAGAACAAAGGGAAGATGTGAACAAAGGGCAGCCGGCAGCAGAAAGGCTTCTTCTGTTCTGTGGTTTTTTTAAGGTGCCTTAACAGAGGTTTGGGGAGGAGGAGGAAGACAGGGAAATGGAATGTGGTGAGCCCCACCTCATACGGGATCTCTTAGCAGGAATATCCATCCTTCCAGCGCTCTGCCTTCAACAAAACCTGACTTCACAGCACGTCACTAGTCATTCCCATGGATGAGGTGGCAAAGACAAGGTGGGGAAGGGTGGGCACTGAGCAAGGTCCCCAAGACCTGCTGCCTAGGCCATGGCACTGAAGTGTCACACAGGACATGACTCAAAGGAGAGGACAAATGCCTGCGTGAGAGGAGGCCTAAAATGATTTAAATCCTCCCCAAAATGTGGGGTGGGGACAGTTGAAGTCAGAGAGGGTTCTCCACACCACACGACATCTGTGAGTATAAACTGTCCTTAAGGAAGGAGTCACAGCCATCTCCCTCTCTGCCCCAACAAAGCAGCCTGGGCACATACCTGTGGACACTGGTGTTTCTTGACATCACACACCTTCTACATCAAAAGCTGTCTAAACGCGGACAAACCTACCCTCTCAGTGTCTGCTCTCACACTCCCAGCTCTGCCTACATCATGGTTTCTGGACCCACTTTCATTCTCCCTACAAAGAGGTCTACACCTCCAGCTGTCTACAATGTGGTGGCTGTGTACCCTCCAGCCTTCTCCACACTGAGTTGAAGCCTCCCTCCATTCTTATCCTGGGACACCCCTCCTCTGGGCTGGGTCTGTAGGTCAGGAAGTATCTCTGAGCCAGCTGCTTCTCTGGAAATACAAAACTAACTCTGTTCTGGGATGAAGTTTCTTTTCTTTTCTTTTCCAGCTGGGGTGGGAAGGGGGTAATTGCAGGGTTCCAAGTGGGCTGCCCACAGCAGGAAGATTCACAGATGAAAGGGAAAGATAACATTACCTGCCAGGTCATGAACTCATTACTTACCATTGAAAAGCCCCAGGAGGAACTTTAGGAATACATAAATACAGACCCAGAGCAGCTCCCAGGCAGGAGAGGCGGCAGACCTTCCTTTTATCCGAGATGGTCAGGGAAACTCAAACTCAACAATCCTAAGAAAGCTTTTAATGTCCCAGGCTCCCACAGCAGACCCACAAAGGCAAGGCTCCTAGGTTGAGCTGAACCCTTTCCCTCCCCTGTAAGAACCTTGCTTCAGATGACAAACTCAACAAGGTGCAGGGGGCGGGGGAGTGAGAAGAGAAAATATTTTACATCTTTTAGCAGTCCATTTTTATCTGACATCTAATTATCTAATTGCTCCCAGGTTTGGGGATCTACTTGTTACTCAGGTTAGGATGACTTTAAGCTTAGTGTAGAGCTGTGAATACAATAGCCAGTGAAAGCCCTCTCCCTTGCTGTCTCCCTCCCAAAGTGCCCATAATTCTCATATAAATATGAATCCCCTCACATTATTACTCACGCCTCTTCTCATGAAGGAGTCTCTGCAAGTCCAGGGTCACAAGCTGTGCATTCCCCTCAGCACCGTGAGCACCTGGCTGCAGTCAGGAAGTAAACCAAGGTTTTCCCCATCATACTGTCAAGGGACCTTTGGGTTGTCTGCAGTTTTGTTTTGTTTTGTTTTGTTTTGTTTCGTTTTGTTTTTCCAAATTCCAACAAATCTAAGAACATTCTTACAACAGTGCTCTCATGCCCTGGAGTGGGAGTTTCTGAGTAAAAGCCTGGATTGTGCTCTCACTCATGTTCTTTCTTTACCAAGGATGGTCCACACTCCCTGCTCTGTCTACTCTGAGGTCTCAGCATTTGCTCAGCCTCCCGCTTGCACTCCTCCCACCCCTGCAATACTGGGTCAAAGTCTCCTTCCTGACCTGGACAGAAGAAACAAAGTTTCACTCTTCCAGATGTGGCTAAAATGCTCTGAAACCCTGGGAGACCAGAGCACACCCCAAATTCTTTCCAGCAGTTTTTTCTTTCCCAGTTTTTTTGTTTGTTTGTTTGTTTGTTTGTTTTGTTTTGTTTTTGTCAACACTTGGTATTGTCAAGCATTTTTGTGCCTCTGGTGAGGCAGTGATTCATCCTCATGATTCTATGTCTGGGCTTAGGAATCGTTGCAAGGTTTCCTCCATGCAAACTGCTTGCTGGCATTTTGCAGATCCACTTGTAAGTATGTGAGTAATTGTGGGTTTAAGGGTGCACACTTGTTAGTGTGTGGTGAGTGTGGGTTTAAGGGTGCAGATTTAGAGGTACAAACCAGTGACCCGTCAGAAGGAAGTTGTCCATTCCTCTGAATGCTCCTATGAAGCTTGATGGCTGCATCTTACTCTAGCCTCCTGGAAACAGTCCTGGACTCCTTTGCTTGCGGCTCAATCCAGGCAGGTGAAAGTGAGTTGGGAAGGTGAGCAGAGATGGGAAGGAAGGAGGAAGCAAGGCTCCTCACCCCCCACTCCTGCACCTCCCCCCCACAACACTGTAATAAATGACCCAGTGAGGGCTGGAGAGATGGCTTAGCAGTTAAGGCACCTGCCTCCTAAGCCTAAGAACGCTGGTTCCAATCTCCAGGTCCCACATTTAGCCAGATGCAGTGACGCAAGGGCGCAATGCCGCACTTGACCACAAGGGGGCGCACGCATCTGGATTTCGCTCGCAGCAGCTGAGAGGCTGCTGGCGCGCCCATCTCTATCTGTCTTCCTCTCCCTCTCTCTCTCTGTCTCTCTCCAAAAAAGAAAAGAAAAGAGAAAAAGAAATGACCTAATGAAACGTGTGTCCCTGTGTGCCCAAACTAAGTGACCAGAAAGAAACCAAGGTCCTGGGGAGGGGGGTGGGGAGGGAGTAGCTGTACAGTAGGATTTGGGGCTGGCTGTATTCCCCATAGGAAGCAGACTCCTGTCATCACCAAAGAAAATGCTCTGGCAGAGCACTGGGGAAATGGCTCAATGCTTGCCACGCAAGTAGGAGGATCTGAGTTTGAATACAAAGATCACTTGAGTTCAGATCACCAGCACCCCTGTGCAATGTGGTGGCACACACCTATAATCCTAGCACTGGGGAGGGAAGCAGAGACGGGGAGTTCCTAGAGCTCCTCAGCCATCTAGTCCAGCAGAATGGTTGAGTCCAAGGGAAGGAGAACAGGAGCAAGAGAGTTTGTTATAGGCAGTCAGCCAGGGACAGAGGTCCACGGAGAACATGGGTGTCTCCTGGCCTGTCCTTTTCTGATCCAGTCTCACCCACGATGGCTGCAAGCAATACTCCCCAGCAGCTGAGCACACCTGGGTGGGCTGGCCGCTCCTGAGTCAGCTCTTGAGTCTTCCAACCAACCAATCAGGTCTCACCCTTATGCACCTGAGTCTGATGACAAGGCTCACCTTAACTGGACATTTAGTCCATAACTGGGCCTGGCACATGCGTGAAAATCCCTCTTTGTTCTTCTGGGCTTTGCTTCCTGCACCCCCCACTCCCCACCACCACCACCCCCAACCCGGTAAACCAGGGCATTTTCCTGCTTGTTTTTGCCATGTCTTGTTCCGGGTACTCTCTAGGCTAACCACATGTGCATGTTTTTCTTCTTGCCCCACCCCACGTGGCTGTGTCCTCTGGATCCTTTGGGACACCATGCGTAAGTCCTTTTTCTTGTCCAAGCACTTTCCTGCCCTGTTTTTGGGTGCTGTCTTGTTTGTTACAATGTATGCTCTCTCTTTAAGCTCTGAGCCCTTTATTATCTCTTAATCCTCTCTGGTCTCTTATAGGAGGGGGTCTTTTGGCTTGGGCTCCCATGCTTTGCCTTACACATGTGTGTCTTCTGTACAGACTTCTTCCCTGAGGATTTCTTTCTCCCTCATCCCTCTCTCTTTCCAGCTGAGCAAGGGGGAGAACTTCTTTTGGGCTTGGGCTTCCTGCTAGCTCTTCCTCTGGATCTTAACTCTCCCTAAAACAAACTTCAAAATTTATAACTTTACCTTCTTGGAGTACATATTTCCAATTCTTTGCTAACTCAAATATGAATCCAAAAGTTGAGAGTTCACAAGACCTGTGATCTCCTGCATCTTTTTTTTTTTAAATATTTTTTATTTTATTTATTTATTTGAGAGACAGAGATACAGAAATAGGCAGGTAGAGAAAGAGAGAGAGGGAGAGAATGGGTGCGTCAGGGCCTCCAGCCACTGCAAACGAACTCCAGATGCATGCACCCCCTTGTGCATCTGGCTCACGTGGGTCCTGGAGAATCGAGCCTCGAACCGGGGTC